>JAEIIH010031596.1:0-42038 GCA_018904745.1 Drosophila orosa
ACCTTTTTTTGCGTGGCCTAGCTGCTACTCAAACCGTTAGATCTCGTGCCCAACGCTGTTATAAATAATGCATTCTGAAAATCATAGTCTTATTTGTTACCAAACAAACCAGAAGTGTCCATCTGACTCAAAACTATTAATTTTAGTTTCGTCCGACCATATAAGCTATTATTTTAGTTACATAACCTTGTTTTGAGTCAGATGGACACTTCTGGTATTGGATTAGAGATCCCACAATCCAGTGCGCCAAGCCGTTAAGCACGATGGCGGCTGAGCTATGGGTCTGTAGGTCCATTAATAAATATGGAGGTGGTCTCTTGGTTTAAACCGATGAAATAATGCGAAAGGAACCATATTTGAGCATTTTAGAATTAAATATTCCAGAACACAGGAAATTTTGGACTTTCCGCTGAAAAAATTAATTTTCAGAAGGACATTGACCCAATGCGTTCGTTCCCTTTGGTTAAAGATTGGATATTAAAACAATAATTTTAGTCCATGATGTGGCCACAACAATCTCCGGATATAAATCCTCCTAAAAAAATAAAGGAGCCCTGTGAAATCCCAATTCAGTTCCTCCAATCGGAATGATGGAGCTGAGGGAGCGGAAAAAGGACTATGATATGCTATTCCCCCCGAATTGGACCAACGCTATACCCAGAGTATTCCAAATTGCCTTGGAGAACTAAAAAAAATAGTGGGGCTGTTGACACATTCATAAAAAATTGATTGATAAAAATATTTCTTAAAAAAATTACCGCAGTGCACAACCGTAACATATGACATTTTTTACATTTGGCTCTAGAATATGCTTCTCCTTTTATCAAATGGCTTCAAATTTTTAATAATCATACTGAATGAACATACCAATAAAACAAGGCTATGATTTTCAGAATGCGTTAATTATAACAGAAGATACAGACGTTTGAAGTTGGAGTATTGAATTCGTGTTACAGTTTTGCTCGTCAGTGTATTTCTCACAATCGATTTTTGGATTGAACAATAGGCGGTTTATTCGAAATATTATACTCAGTTCTACTTATACATTTTGTCAATAATTTCACATGTTAATTGGCTGCATCCATCACTTGTTCCAAGATGAAACTGTGAGTGCCCGAGATCTGGGAGGCACCACTCTCAGTGTTGTAGAACAACCGACGCTCAAAGCCATCCTTGTTGATGATGCCGATCCGCACTACTCCGCCGGAACTTCCATCACGGTAAATGGCGTGCTGGACAGCTGTGGAGGACAAAGAGTTCCGGTTTTATGTTAAACAAAGAGACAGAGCTACACCCACCCTTCTTGACAAACTCGACGCAATCTTCCTGCTCCATGTTGGGTTTGTGGTGCTCTTTCACATAGCCGTAGATAAAGCTCGATCCGGAGCCACCAATCGTGCAAGGATCGCGGGTCATCATACCGCCCAGCGGGACGCTGTACACCTGGCCGCCCCTCTGCTCATCCCATCCGGCCACGATGATGCCGGCGAGCAGGGAGTCGCGATAGTTGTAGCAAAAGTTGCGGAACTCAGAGGCGGCCTCTATGACGAGAGCCTCCTTGTCAGTCCGGTTCTCATGGTAGTTTAGAGAGTACGCCACGATGTCGGCGATGGCCTGGGTGTCGGCGGCAGAGCCACTGCGGCAGCAGTAGATCTTATCTGTGATGCGGGTCAGCTTGTCGGTGACTCGATTGGTCACATAGGCGCCGGCGCTGGTGCGGGAATCCGCTCCGATCACGACTCCTCCGTCAAACTCCACAGCCATAATGGTGGTCTGAATCGTTGGATGATTATGGGGTGTTGTGGTTATGCTTATTGCTACTCACGCCAGTGCTAACGGGCTTTTGGGTAAAGTCAAAGTCAAAGTCGGGATCCATTTTAAATTTACAATTTTCAAAACAGTTTACAGTGCAGTTCTAGTTCTTGAAATAACAAACTGTTTTTGGATTTGTGCTTCAAGGCAAGCTAGAGAAATGTAAAAGGATACTGGAGTAATTTAAAAATTAAAACCTTTAAATCTACAGCAACGGTGAAAGTGTAAAACCGTTATTTAATTAATTTTAGGCTACGATAGTATCGATAGTAACATCGATATTCTTTGTAGCTCTAGCAACACGCGGAACATTTTGTTTTGGTTGGTAAAAAACATTTCCGTGTATTAAAACAAATAACAAATGGCATATGTGGCGCTGAGCGATGCGGAGAAGACCTTCATCCTTCATGGCGTGGAGGTAAGTTACCTGGACTTCTTGGAGGCTCGTTTACTAATGCGTTTTTAGGAGGACTTTCGATGCGACGGGCGCTCTCGAAGGGATTACCGACCCATGGAGCTGGAGACGGGACTGGTGAGCAATGCTAGTGGCTCTGCCCGCCTTCGCCTGGCCAACACAGACATCTTGGTGGGCGTAAAAACGGAGATAGATGTGCCCGATCCGCTGACCCCAGATTTCGGAAAGCTGGAGTTCTTCGTGGACTGGTAAGGAGATCGGGTGGGCTTGCATCTGGAACACTACTGATTTCCTGATTAATTCGTTACAGTTCGGCAAATGCCACGCCAGAGTTCGAGGGACGCGGAGGCTCGGACTTGGCCCAGGAGCTGGTGCTGTCCCTTCAGAACGCCTACGAATCGCCACTGGCGTTTGACTATCGCACCTTGTGCCTAATCCCGGGTCAGCAATGCTGGAAGCTCTATATAGACATATTGGTAGGCCTCTTTAGTTCGCGTGGATTTCTTTTTAATGTCCTGTGATCCTGCAGATTTTGGAGTGCGGCGGAAACCTTCACGATGCCGTCTCCCTGGCCGCCAAGGCCGCACTTTTCAACACCAAGCTGCCCCGTGTGACCGCCACGCTGCTGGATGCCGGCATAACAGACCTCATTATTTCGGACAACCCTTACGACTGCACCCGCATTGGAATCGACACTGTGCCCCTGCTGGTCACCGTATGCAAGATCGGCGACTTCTGCCTCGTGGATCCCTCGGCGGAGGAGGAGGTGTGCAGCACGGTCAGCATGGTGGTGTCCGTTTCAATGCGCAGTGGCAAGGCCTTCCTATCGGGCACCCACCTGACGGGCGGCGGAGCCATGCACCGGGACACCATGCGCAACTGCCTCCAACTGGGCCTCTCCATTGGCGAGCACCTGGACACTCTGCTGGCAAAGATGCTAAAGCAGGAGCAGGAGCGCGTGGGACCTAAGCGGCCCAAGACAGTGGGGTTTCTTAAATAAAACTGAAGTTGGCCAAGTGTGAAAATTTACTATTTACTCCAAACAAATGACTGTGAGCACCACACTGCTCTCTTTAGTTTTAAGGCTAAACGCTGACTGCTGCGGTCACCCAGCTACTGCTCTTTGCGCTTCTTCGTCTGCCTGGTGGCTGAAGCCGGCTTCTTCTCCTTGGGCTCCGGCTGCTTGCCCGTCAGCAGCGATGTCAGCATCTCGCTGATCTCGGGCATGTCGTTGCCCATCTGTTGAGCAAAGGAAGTAACGTTTTGATTAAATATATCTAGAAAGTTCTCTGGACTTACCTTGGGGAACTGCAGGTTGTCGATCTCCTTCTTTGTCTCGGGATCATTGATCATCTTGGGCAGCACCAGCATGAGCAGCAGGGGCAGAACCATCATCAGCACCATGGGGCTGAACAGGAAGTCGGTAATCTGCAAAAAGGAGTCCATAGTGACTTCTGAAGTATTAACGTAATCACCAGATTACTGACCTTCCACTGCTCCCGAGTCTGGAAGTACTTGAAGGGCATCAGTGGCTTCATTCGCAGCGGATACGGCACCTGCATGATTTGCGCTGGCTGGACAAAGTTCACCTTGCGGGCACGGAACTTTCCCTTGGGATTGATCTCGACGCGCACCTGAAACCGAGAGTTCAAGGGTCAATGGCGCCACCTTCACGAATGCCTCTCGCCACTCACCGGCTCGTAGAACACATCGGGATGGTGGACATCCAGGATATAGCTGCCGGAGGGCACTCCGCTGATCAGGAACTGGCCATCCTCGCGCACGAATCCCTTGAACTCGCCGTCGTTGATGGAAACGGTCACCTCAGTCTGCCATTTGGAGGCCTCCTTATTCACGGGCGAACCAGGACCTCTGGGAATGATGCTGTCTGGCGGCGAGACACGGCCCTCGATGGTGTACAGGCCGGAGACCTCATCTACCAGCTCGTCCTGGCCAATGACCACCTCACTGCTGCCGAGGGCTAGCAGCGCCGAGAAAACAATACAGGTAACCCACATTTTCCGTCTATTAATTTGTTCGTGAAAAAATCATCCAATTAGAGCTGGAATTACATCGATGTCACTATCGATAGTATATGTATGTAGTATGCTTTTAAAAAATACGATATATCGTCGCATAAATTGAATATTTTATTTAAATTATTCATTTTATTTGCAGTTCTTTTTTATATTATTTATTTTTATATATATAATTCTAGTCATAAATGATTATAACCTAAGGCAGTGATTTTTTGTACCTGTGCGACAAGTCCCTACGATAGTATCGCATAATTTAATCACATGTCAATACAAAAGTTACAAGTCACAGCTCTCGTGTGCAGTGTGACCCTTTTCGGGAGGTCAGTGGCGAGCGCGCCAAATGTGGCATAAATTTAAAAAATTAATCTTGTATCTCTCTATTTTCCTTTTAACTTTCTTAAGTCTCTTATGTCATAAAAATGTTAATGTTAAGTATCCAAGTAAATTGGATATTTATGGCCCAAGACTTTGGAGGTGCACATGAAGGAACTTCCCAATATTTATTATATTGTTTGATTAGATTTACCGAAAAATAGAGTCACTTAGTAAGATGCTAGAAAGACTAAAATAACTAAACCAAATAAATAATATACATTTTAAGATACTTCAATTAAATAAAGAAACTGAACATTTGTCTAAAGTTTAAAGCGTGACAAGAGGACACACAATCCTCATATAGAATCTAATCTTTTCAGTCCTATTGTGTTTAAAATATGTTACGTGGTGTGATCTTTTTCATCCTCCTTTTTATGTTTCCTGATTCTGGAAAACCGCAAATTACATATGGGCATTTCCACACAAAAGGTCAACCGCGGCCAAAAACTTAAAATTTCTCTAAAATGAGTTTTCTCATATTTGTTACATTAAGAAATGTTTCAATTGATAAAATTTGAAAGGCTTTAACATATTCCAAAACAAATTTCGAAATATTCGAAGGCATATTCTTGCAATCGCGATTTTTCATTATTTTGATGAAAAAAGTCATAAAAATTGACCTGTTTTCTTTTAATGAAATCTTCTAAAACACAGAGATTTGCTTTGACTTTTTTCTTCTAACATCACTAGAAGAAAGCAAGGAGTCCGAATATATCGGTTATATCACTAACCATAGAACATATAGACTATTCATTTCATACAACGAAAATGGAACCACAAATTTCTTAGCGACAGGCCCCAGGGGCTGTGAGGCCCCGTATGTTCTATGGTTAGTGGTTATATGCTCTTCTAATTTACTTAAACTGTAAAAGACATCATCTAAAGTATGATGGAAAAAATGTCGCGTGCCAATCTGATTAGATTTAAATTATAAAATAAACTACTTTATATTTCTGGTTGAAAAAGAATCGAATGAAACTGACATTAATCATAACATTTTAAAATTTATTTGATGAAAATAATTCTTGGCGTTTTGCTGAAATCAGTGTATAAACAGCTCGCCGCGAAAGTGACTTCTGTTTTTGTTGCGTGCGAATCTTTTACTTTTTTTTAATTTTCTTGAATTTGAGCAATCGATCAAAATCAGCACTTGCTTTAATTATAGTCCTAGGCAAGAGATATAAGTTAACATTTATAAAAAAAAAATTTAACAAATTTAACATACGTTTTTTATGCTTTGAATGCGTACGAATGCGTACGAATGTCGCGTGCGACATTTTCGAAATGCCCGTAAATTTACACACATATTTTCTGAGTTTTGAAAGGAGATCTTCATAAAACACAATATATTCAATGCAATTTTCAAGAACCTAAAAGCTCGCTCGCAATGGGCTAGACTATCGATACCTGGCCGAGACACCTGTATTTGTGTGTTTCACGGCTCTTTTCCGCGCTCTCCGACTACTTACTGGCTCAGTCGTTGGCGGCAATTCGTGGCGTTCGGTTTGCTTTACTCGCAGCTAAATCGGTGCCGGAGTCCATTGAACGAGACAGAAACAGAAAAAAGCTAACGCAGCTTACGCGGTGATTTTCGAACATTGTTGACGGCGATTTTAGGTTAGTGCGTGTGCCTTGACAAACGGGTTTCCAGTCTTGAGCCCGAGTTATTCGCAATGAATGGGTTCTACCTGTGCGCAGGTGTGCCAGTGCCACTCAAAAAGTGCCACATGCCGTGTACAATAATGTGCAATTGGCAGGGAGCAGGCCGTCGAAAGTGAACTTAAGCTGCGGCCTGATCTGGTGCCAATGGGAAATGGTGATAAACTTGAAACAGATTCCCTAATCAGTTCACAGAAATTCCAAAGTTACTGCCTAAAGCCGCGGCGTTGTTGTTTCTTTCCACTTCAGCTATGTCGCATGTACAGTGAAACCGGTTTCAGTTCGGAATTTAATGATGCTGAGATCACAGGCCCCCTCTTTGCCATTCCCCTTTCGGCGATTGCATAGATTTATTTTGTTTTTTTCGCACACACATTTCAATGGCAAGACGCAATGCAAGTCTTCTATCACAATGGAGGTGTATATATCATTAATTAAGCAAGTTTGTTGTGAGCAGTGGAGTGATGTCAAGTGTCGCGTTGCGCCTGCGCGAAGATGGTGATGTAAACAAGGCACGGCTGAGTGTGTTATTTCGGAACGTGCCTTGGTCCCTATTCGGGATTGAGCACAGAGGCACACAGAGACACACTCGCGGCCAAGTGTCCAGGGCCTTACGCAACTGCAACTGCATTTGCTGATAAATCAACTGTGACAGAGCCACTTTCTACGCTTGTACCTGTTGCCATAATTAACGACAACTCCACAATTGTTACAGTTTCTGTTTTTGTATATTTTGCAGTCTGGAGTACTCTTCCAGTCATTTCCAGCCGATCTGCGTTGCGTTCCGTGATGTCATCTAATGGCGATTTTATGTGCATATTTCGAATCAATAAACGAGTCGTTAAGCCAGTCGCTTTTCTCACCACATTTTCCAAAGCTTCACGGCGCCGAACGAACACACCTGCTCGTATCTCAGACAATTAATTCTTACTTAGCTGACGACGACAGTGAGTTTGTTTTAAAGGAATCTTAGCAGAGAGCAATCAATAAATGCCAAAAACTTGGACTGGATTTAATGTTGTGACCTCGATTTGAAGGTTGAACTACTTTTGAAGATCTAAGTTCTGAAATTTCTCAAACTAATATTACTTAATAGTTAGAATACTCCTTAAAGTTTGTGGTATCAACTAGTAGCTGAAAGTTAATGGATAGCCAAGGGACCGAAAAACAATTTTCTGTATAGACTAAGCGTTAATTCACGAACCCTTTTGACACATGCCAGTCCAGTTGATTGAGCAAATGTTGATCAATCTTTTTCCGTATGCAAAGAGCCCGAACGGAACTCGTGTAGAAATTATATAGAACCCACCCCAATCGGAGACCTCCTTTGGTTAATTCACTAGTCATTCGGTTGGGGGAAGGGCCATCGAGCTACCTCGATACCTGGAAAAGGACGGCATGGCGGAGTGCTAACCCAGTTTACACAAGTGCTGGCACGCGATGTCCGGCCAAGATTGGCTGCAATGGCCAATTGCCATGGCAAAGGAACTATGCTGACCACCTTGACCGGATCCCCACCACCATCCCCACCATTCATTGGGGGTCAAAAGCCAATAGCTGGCGTGGGCCACAAAATTACCAGAATTACCCAGACGACGGCACACGCTTAATGACTGATAAAGGGGGTAAAAATACACGAAGATATAGGCTTGTTTTCTGCCAGTGATTGGGTGATATAAACTAGGACTAACCAAAGTCAAGTCCAATCTTATCAATTTACATTGCGATTGCCAATTATAAGCATAAACCGCGACCCACTTAGGGGAAAACCACCTGACGCAAGCCGTGAAGTGGATGATTCGGCAGTGAGCCATCGGAGTCGTTTACCTTTTGGCTGCGATCTACATACCTTTCAAAAATGGCCAACTCGAGGCGTAGCCAAACCCAGGCTTAAGCGTTGATCGGAGCAATTAGAGTTGGGCTGTCAAATACGTTCGAGTGGATATATTCCGTGTGTAGACAGAGAGACGTACACCGACGCCGACAGCATTCAAATCGCGATTATTCGTTGCTGTACGGGTTTCAAAACTGGCTTTTTAACAAGGGCATGACCAGGTCTATGTGTGCATACATGCATTGTATATATACACAACACTATATAGCCCACACAATGAACATGTTAGAGTCAAGTGCTCGGGCTCGGGCCCACATAATGGCTCATTGTTGCTGTGGAAAAGTCGCTAATCAGTTTTGTCTCACGTTCAAAAACAAAAGCCACAAGTCCAAGTCGCATTCGGAGTCGTAGCTCCTTCATGGGGGCCAACGGCTATATGGCTGCGAAACACTTATTAATGTGCCAAGAATTTAATGGAAAGCATTTATAGTTATTGTTGTTGTGTGACGACGGCAGTCGGTGAAATTTTCGCTCTTGTCTTTCGGTTTTCACTT
Source organism: Drosophila orosa (assembly GCA_018904745.1). NCBI lineage: Eukaryota > Metazoa > Arthropoda > Insecta > Diptera > Drosophilidae > Drosophila > Drosophila orosa. The sequence continues at coordinate 8,689 of JAEIIH010031596.1, forward strand.
TGCCTTCTGGGGAACAAACTACCGCCAGAGGTACAAACATGTGTATGCACCTACCGATTGATAGATAGCTCCTCCGCCAAGGTCTGGGTGAATGTGAATGTGAATGCTCTTTAGATAAATCACTTGCCATCAATATAACTCTGACTTCCAAGGCCTCGCCCATTGTGCGGTTCTTATGTATCAAAAGCTTTATTAAAATGCCAAAAATAAGGCCCAAAACAATGTGTGTATCGGGCTTAAGTTCAAGCCGCGCTTTAATTAGCATTTGGCTGGCATTTCAAAGAAAGGCGAATGAATATAAAAAACACACATATATGGCGCAGATACGAAACAGCCCAAGGTTAATCGTAAACGCTTTCAAATTCAAGTTCAATTCGCATTCTCGGCACGGAGCGGGTAGTTCAGAGGGAACCCAGACTCGCGAAGTGGCGGCTCTCCGATGAATCACCTTCATCTGTATTCCACGACAGCACATGGGAAAATACCAGATACGTAGCTAGCCAGCATAATATATGTGTTGTGTCCACTCACTTCCTCATTGATCCGAATCCGAGATCTTGGGGACGAAAGCAAAAGTCATGTTCTGACTCAGCCACGAGGGAACTGACCTCGTTAATGTGGCGATCACCCGCGAGTATAAGTGAAACATATTCGAAAAGCCATGGCCCCCGCAAAAAAACTCCCTTGACAGGCGGCGAGCGATTTGCCTACACTCCAGTAAACGCTTAATTTATGGCCCCACTAGCTTAGCGGCTAATTAGTTAACCGCCAAACCATTAACTCGATTTATTATTCTAATAATCGTACTATATTTGCGCTTATTACAAACATTACGCATACGCAGCGATGCCTGACGACCAGGAGCAGCGAGGTGATAAGCCCGGAGTGGCCAGCGCTTTGAAAGCTAAACGGTGTTAAGCGTTACATCCGCCGGCCCCCTCTAAATATAGCCCTATCGCTGGGACACAATCTCGGCCGATATCGGGTGTCATCAGCAGCAGCATTCCTAATTAATTGAGTGCAGCCTGGTTTGGGGTGAACAGCAAAGTAAATTAAGTGTTTTATTCACACTGGTTAAGAGTTGATGGGTAGCTTGTTTCAGGAAATATATTTGTAGGATCTCAAGTCAAGGTTTAATATGTGTTTCTTAAGGCACTTCAAGGCTTTCCGAAGCATATTTTTAGTTGGTAGAAAAATTATTTATAAATAAGCAATTTAACTAAAGAATTGATAGGTTTTTAAAACATTTTCAGGAAGTACAAACTTGGCATTATATCTCAGATTAAACAATGAAAAACATTCGTAATTAACATAAAGTGATTCGATTAATTGTATAATTTATTTCTATAGGAATTGAACCTTCCCAGTACAACTTGAAATGAAATGAGTTTTAAGATTTAAACATGATGTTATATTATAAGACAGCTTCTCCCTGACGTCGTACAAGTTATATAATAGCTTGGCTCTTACCAAAACGTATTTTTAGAACCCTTATAGTTTGATTGCTATCGAGTATGTAGATATATAGTGCAGATACACACACTCCATTGTGTGGTCTGGTTCGCTGGAAACGTGCCCCCGATAACCGGGGCGGCAATTATTTATGCCATGGTAATTAAACAGACGGGAGACGACGGAAGATGGAAATGACGAATGTTTGACGACGGTTACAGATTGTTTGTAGTGGAGTTGGGAACAGGGAAGACACACGGGGACTTGGGGGCAACGGAAGCCGGGACACGGTTCGCTTCTGATCATTCCGATTCGATTCCAACTCAGTGTTTCGCATTGTCTCTGCTCCATCCACGACAGGTGCTATACGACGATGACGCTGCCGCTGACGATGCGCGGCTGGTTGGCGCTGGCGACGGCGCTGCTGGCGGTGGCCACCTGGCCGGATCCGGGCCAGAGTCTCCCGCAAGGTGCTCCGGAAACCGTGTGTGACACCATGCTGCCGTTCCACTCCGGCGGCAGTGTGCTGCCCCAGAGCAGCGTGTCGCCCTTCAGTGTGGAGACCTCCTCCACGACTGTCGGCCAAGGCCAGACGATTCGTGTGGATCTCACGGGCGTGCCGGCGGGCCTGAGCTTCGGCGGCTACATGATCCAGGCGCGCAACCGAAACCCACCCTACCAGATCGTGGGTCAATTCGGGGCTGCCCGCGATGGAACCATCAAGCTGATGAACTGCGAGAACTCTGTGAACAACTCGGCGACGCACAGCAATGCCGGAGCCAAGCAGCAGGTGCTCCTGGAGTGGCAGTCCCCGGTGGACTTCCTCGGCCAGGTGGTCTTCAAGTGAGTCGTCTCCCTCTTGATCTAATTCAGAAGTCAACTTTTATATCCTCCGCAGTGCCACGATCGCTCAATCTTACAACGAATTCTGGGTGGGTGTCCCCTCCCAGCCCGTCCAGATAGTCCGGCGGGACCTGTCGACTGTGCCACTGCCAACCCAAAATCCTCCCGCCTCCGCGGGAACAACCCGTGCTCCCTATGTCCCGCCAAGCTATGTGGCGCCCAATAATGTGGCTGCCGCCACCTCAGATCCCATTTACAACGGGTGCGGCCAGAGCAAGAACTGCTTCGGCTTCCCTGATGGTTGTGTGTCTTCAAAGACCTGCACCTCCGTCGCAGTGGTGACGGTGCGCGGCGATATCTACGAGTTTGAGATTCAGTCCGGCAGAGGTGAGTCATTAGTCAAGAGGAGAAGAAAAGAATCTCTTTTGATTCGAATTTCATGCGATTGCAGGTACCAATGCCGCCTATGTGGCTGTCGGTCTCTCCGAGGATGCAAAAATGGGTGAAGATCTGACCTCCGAGTGTGTGCCCGAGAACGGAAGGGTCAACCTGTACTCGTCCTACACCTCAGCCACTCCTTATGCGGCTATGCGATCCGTTGTGGTAAGTTCTAAGGCCTTTGGGACTCTCCACCACTCGGGAGTAGGGGTCCAGACTCCATTAAAAGTTTATATGATTCCCTAATTGCTAATTAAATTTCGAAAAGTACTCTCAGTATTAAGTTGCTAATTGCTTTTAATTTATGAACATTTTCAGGGTCAAAACTCGGCTCGCCTGCTGGACGCCTCCCTCGTGGACGGCGTCATTTACTGCCGGGTGCAACGGGATGCGGTGACCACTGTCCAGGGAAAAACCTTCGATCTCCGCAATGGCAAGTACCACCTGCTGGTGGCCTCCGGCAGCAGCCTGAAGGAGAAAAGCGTGGGCTACCACGACATCGGACGTTTGCCATCCGGGAAGGCCATCAATCTGGCGGAGGTCCAGGACTTGAGTGGATCCAGCAAGCTGCTGGTGCAGCTGCACGGCGCCTTCATGATCGCCGCCTGGATCGGAACCACCTCGCTGGGCATCATCTTTGCTCGTTACTTCAAGCAGACGTGGGTGGGCAGCCAGAGCTGCGGCAAGGACCAGTGGTTCGCCTGGCATCGTCTCCTCATGGTCACCACCTGGTCGCTCACGATAGCCGCCTATGTGCTGATCTGGGTGGAGCTTAAGCGGGCCGTGTGGCACGCCCACTCGATCATCGGCCTGATCACGGTGATCCTCTGCTTCCTCCAGCCGATTGGAGCTCTGTTCCGTCCAGGACCGAATGACAAGAATCGTCCGTACTTCAACTGGGGCCATTGGCTGGGCGGTAACCTGGCCCACATTCTGGGAAGTAGGTTTCAATGATTTCTGATTAATTTAAGATTTATATTTACTCGAAAACCCTTCCCTCCTGGCAGTTGTAACCATTTTCTTCTCCGTGAAACTACCCAAGGCCGAGCTGCCCGAGTGGATGGACTGGATCCTGGTCAGCTTTGTGGTTGTACACGTCCTGGTCCACCTGATATTCTCCGTAAGTGTATCCCTCCCGGGTGGCAGCCCCTTTTTCTCATGCGACCCCAAAGTGTACAAAAAGTAGACCCTGCATCGCCTGCCTGTACAGTGGTTCTAGTTGTGTGTCCCTAAAAGCTCATTCATTCGATACTAATTCATCTGTCATCCATCATCCCCCCGAGAACTGGTGGCTACGTCCATTAACGTGCAGATCGGCTTGTGTTTGAATCATTGGCAGGTCGCGGGAATGGCCTCCGAGCGCCACCAGAACCAGCGGGCGAACAACTTCCAAATGGGTGACCTGTCCCATCACCATCAGCATGCCATGAGGAATGGCATGAGCATGGAGAGGAAAATGGATGCGCCGGTAAGTAGAGCTTTACTTTACTGCCTGTTTTTAAAATCATTATAAAACGTTAATTGATTTATTAACTATTGGAAATTTACAAAACTTCGTTTCTGTAAATATTTAGATAATTTTTGAAACCTCCCGAAAGCCCCCTCGGAAATATGCAATTTCATCACTTTATCGTTATAATCCGGGTATTCCCCTCTTTATTTTCAGTACGCGGGCATGCGCAAGGGATTGCTGGGAGTGTATGCCGTGGTGCTCGTCCTGTTCGTTGTGGTGCTGATCCTGCTGGTGGTGCTGGCGCCCATCGAACAATATCTGGGCAAGTCGTCCTAGACACCGAATCTGGATGCGGATCTGTCGTCCCTCCCCCTCAACCTCCTCCCAATACTCGTATCTGTTCTGTGTGCTCCTTGTTTTTAACCCCTTCCGCCCACTGCTCTGCCCTGCCACGCCCCACGCCCCACTCCTTCTGTTCCCCCCTCCAGCGTTGTGTTGTTATGTGTAATTAGGCGCAAGTGTAACTTGGGGCGGAGCGTTCAGTACATGTTATATAATTTATTATTAATAAAGTAAAACAAGCCAACATAAATGCATTCATTTTGTTTTTCTCATATTCTCTGCCATTTTATGCCATTCCCCTTTCTCTGCTGCTGCTGCTGCTGCGCTATATGCATATTATGTGGGGGACCGGTGACGGGACGTGCTGCTCGATCGGATTACGCTGGATCTCCTATGTTTAATATGTAGCTTGTTGTATAAAACATTTACGCCTAACTGCCGCTAATCAGTATCAGTAATCTTTATCGTTATAGATATAGGTATAGGTATATGTGTAGTTGTTGGGGTGTGTTGGTGTTGGTGTTTTTGTGTGTGTATGCTTTCTATATAGACTCCTTGCCAGATCCGCGCAATTAGAGTACGTTGTAAATGATAGATAAGTCTACAGTTTTGAAATATTAATAATGCGAGAACTAAACCCAATCAAAACGAAATTGCCTTAAAGTAATGAGCGGAATCATCGCTCCTCCAGAATGACAGTTTCTTGCGGATACAGCTTGAGCGTCTCCAGCGACTGGCTGCTCTCGATCGCGGTGAGATCGCGGCGCGGCCAGCTGCTGATTAGTTTGTACTCTTCGATGAGGAATCCGTGGGCGGTCACAAAGTTGAGAAGGTCCTGTAAAAACATACTCCATACTTAGTGGTCATCTTGGGCACTAGGCAGTTGCTCCACCTACCTGTAGGCTGTTGTTGGTGTAGAAGCGACGCTCCAGGAAATCGCCGGTGGGCTTGCGCACGCGAATTTTGGAAATGCCCGCCTCCACTTCGGACGGCTCCTGAGGTAGCGATTGTTGAGCCTGCGGGAAAACATATGCTTTGAAAATGTTGTTTGGAATATAAAGATGCCGCCTAACTTACAACTAATCTTATGGACTCGCGTCTAGCATCTTCCTCGGCACGTTCGGACTCCAGGCGCTTGCGCTCTGCCAGTTGGGCAGCCTCCTTTTGGCGTTTTGCAGCATCCTTGGCCATGTCGGCTTGCAGGGTCGCCTCGTAAGCCATGTCCTGCTCGGCCTTCACCTGATCCCGAGCGGCGCGCTCGTCCTCCTGTCGGATCTCCACCTGCAGCTGTTCCTCGAACATCTCGCAGGTTTCAATGAGCCTCGTTAGCAAGTCATCCAGTCCAATGTTACCTGCAAGCAGTGGGAAATGTTGAAAAGTTGCAGCTGAAAGGACTCGCTTTGACATACCCTGAATCACAGATAAAACCTCGCAGTTGCTGCCCAACTGACGGCTCTTGCCCACCAGCATGATGGCGGGCAGCTTGTCCAGCTTGATGTTCCTGGCCGTCAGCGAGGCGTTGCTGCTGATGCAAGCCGTCAGCGAGGAGAGAAACCTACGAACCACATTGCGGGAAACATTAGTAGCTGGAAGAGATAATTCGCAATCGTGGCTCACATGTCCTTGTTGCTCTCGTAGGTCAAGTCCCAGCCGAACAGGACGAACTTCTCCTTGAAGGTCTGGATAATGCTCTCATGCTTCATCAGTTGATCACAGAAAACGTTGGTGAGAATGCTCTTGCCGTGGTGTAAGTAAATGGCAAGAAGTTTGCGCTGGAAGATTACAAAGTACCTGATGTCAGCACACATAAAGGCGTTAGCAAAGAGTGGCCACAATTACCTCCTTGGCGGACTTGAGGCAGGCCAGCTGCTTGGCGCTTTCTAAACTACCCACAAAGAACTCTGGACATGGCTCTCCGTATAGCGATTTGTAGTTTTCGACGAACTGCGTGGAGCCACTTGTCTCGTCGTCTGTGTTGTTTGGTACTGGAAAGCAGTGGAACTCTTTAGAACCCTGCAAGGCCAAGTTACTCGCAATCTAAACTCACTTAAGTGTCTGTTGAGCGGCTGTGTGGGCGGTGAGTCGGTGAATATGTACTCGGCATTGTTGAAGTCCGTGGCATCCTCGAACTCATCTGCCGAGCTCTCGCTGTCCACGTTGACCACCTCAAAGGTGTTGTTGTGCTGGTTTGAAGTGGAGTTCTGGGCCGCAACCGCTGTACTTCGCACGGCGAATCTGTGGGACAGCTCAATGCCGGATTGCTGAAACGATTCGCGTAATTAGTTAAGATCGGAAGAGAACATTGGTGGACCTACAGCCAGAGTGGTTTCGTTGTCACAACCGCTGGGCCAGCCGGTCCACTCCTGGTGGCGCACTGGTATGCTCTTGATGTCGAACACGTTCATCTTCATCGCCTGCATCGTCGTGCGGCCAGGCAGACTCAGTGTGAGCGCCTCCGACTCGAACTGAATGTGAATGGTAAATATCTTGTCCGACCGTTGCGTCACCTCGTCCCTGCAAGAGGTAATCAGAGTTATAGCTCCTTTTCTGGGGGAAGACCTCACTTACTGTTCGGTGTCCATGAAACCGTCGTCGGTGAGGTCCACCAGGATCAGTTCATTTTCCGGCGCGAGGTCCAGGCTGCCGATGCGGGCTTCTGGCTGCTGGGCCTCGCTGGCCTTGGACGGCGGCCAGCCGCGTAGGGCCTGCCGGCACACTGGGACACTGGTCACGTCGAAGATCTTGCGCTTCAGTTGCTCTGCAAAGGGTTTTCATCTCGATTAATGGGGCATCCTCGATGGCTGCAACCGTAAAGCCTTACCAACTGTGGCCTCCGAGGGCAAGCGGATGCGGTAGAGCTGCTGGTTGAAGTGGATGCTGAATGCGATCACATTCTGGTTGTTGTTGTGGCTGGACGCGGAGTCCAGGTTGATGCTCGACGTGAGCTGGGCTAGCAATTGTGACGCTATAGTAGATACGTTTCAAGTCAAGGCACAAAAGCGGCGCAATCACGTTAACTCACTGGGAAAGCGCTGCGGCTGCTGGTGCTGCACGTTTAGGTTCTGGTTCTGGTTCTGCAGGGCCGCAAAGAATCCCGCGTTGGACGGCCCGGGCTGCTCGTCGTAGCCAGGCGGCAGGCGGAAGACGTTGCTGCTCTCCAGTGCAAAGCTGTTCCTGGCTGGCGGCTCCGGATGCTGGATGGGATCGGCCAGCGGCGCATCGTCGTGCGGCATCACCCGACTCAGGGCATCCTGCGAAGGGGCAAAGGAAGACGCAATTAGCCATAATGACCACGCATGTGCGGATACGATCGAACAAAGGAACTTTGCACACTCACCAGCAGGTTCCAGTTGACGGCCTCCAGGTGGGAGAAGGCCTCACCCACGTCGTCGATGCCCGTGATGTGCTGTGGAGTGCACCAAGTCAGACGGTGGTCAATATGTTTAGTTCGATATCCGAGTTTTCCCTCAAAGTCACCCACACAGCCAGCACGCAGCGCAATGTGCGCAGCGAAATTGAGAGACTTCTGCTCGCTGGCAACTGAAAGACCTTACCTGGAAGCTCGCCAGTGTCTCTTCCTTGTTCTCCGACATTGGAAACGCTTTTGAGTCTCTGGTTTCAGCCGTTTGAATGAATTTTAACTGTGCGGATTTTCACTACAAAAAATTACACAAAGAAAATTTATCAAATAGAGCTGACAGTTAGAGCAGGCAGTTCATCGATAGCAGTATCGATCACATTCAAACTATCGGTATGGTGGAACAAATATATTTAACAAATGTTTTAAAATTATAATTTTAAACACTGTATTTAATTAAATGAAATTTTATTTAACATTAAAATACTTTTTAAGTTACGATATTTAACTGATATTGCTTTGTGTTCAAAAAACAAATTAAGAAAAAATAAAACATAATTTTAAAAACAAATAATTTTAACAAAAAAGTGTATTAAACCACTAGAAGTGATCAAACGCATTTTATTCATAACGTCAGGAAAATTCATGTTGCACTAATATCGATAGTTCAGGTAAAATTACAAATAATGTACATTTATACACGTACATCGTATGTATGTAATCTACATAAATAAACCGTTATATCTACAGCTAATAGAAATTCATATTTAAACTAATATTACTATTAAGGGGACATTTTAAAGTCATATGCATTTTGTTTAGGATCCTAAATCAATCGTATACCTTAAACTTCCAGCCTCCATATTTCTGTTCCGGAATTGAACTACTACAAGTATAACCTTGAACTTTTATTTTTTATGACCAATAAATTAATTTATTTACATTTTATAAATTAATTTTTCGGCGGTTGTTTTGGTGTTCGTGCTTATAAATACATGATTTCCATCGCTTTCCAGACCCAACTTCCTTTCAAAACTGAAAGCGAATCCTTCAATCTGCGTAATGTATTCAAGTTGTAAATTGTGATTAATATGAGAAACTTTATACCTCGCACCCCCGGGGACGAATAAGAGAGCCGGCTGCCGACCGGCTCGCCCCCGCACTGGGCGGCCGGAACAAATGCGTCTCGATTAATCTTCATGAAGTGGCGAAATCAAAGACCCGTCCGATGTGACTTCGATGTGGCCGGGATGGAACCAAGGCATAGAAGCCTCCGGGCTGGGAAGCTGACAACATGTTGGTCGTGGACCTGAAACTCCTCAGCCTGATAGTGGCAGTTAGCGGATGCTGCTGCCTGATCCCGATTCTCGGGGACACTGACCAGGAGCTACCCCATCGCATTTACCGGCTCCTGGACGGGCTGTCCTGCGGCCACGGGCTCAGTGCCAGCTCTACGTTCGCCCTGCTGCTCTCGCAGTTCCTGATAAAACGTGAGCCTAATGAACCGTGTACTCGCGATACAGATGACGGATGTGCCTGTTTATTTATGCCCTGTCCATGTCGATTGCAGAGAAGCTGCGTTACGTGGCCCCCACGCGATACGAACGCCAGCTCTACTACCATCTGCTGCACAGGATGGAGGACATCCGGGAGCGATCGGGTGGTGTGGTCCAGGAGCGGGGTATCCAAGGGGAAAGTAAGGGTTTTTCGCTGCACCTGCAATTAATTTAAATGTGCGCTCACATTCATTTTTGTGCAGTCCTCAGCATTGCCTTCCAAAGGAATGTCCTGCTGCTGCCCCCCTCTCTGAAATTGGGGGAGCTGGATGCCAACGGGGAGTACGAGCAGCTGGCGGAGATCTACTCAAAGGTTGTGAACGAGGGACAGCTTAACAGGACGTTGTCGGGTAAGGTTCCCCATGAAAATGGCAAAAAAATATAGAATATGAGGTATATCCTATTATGCAGATCTCTGCCTGCGCGACATTGTCAACCTAAAGCCGCCAAACTGCAAGCTACTCTCCAGCAAGTGTCTGGAGCTGCTAACCAGCGATGCTCCCGCCTACGGATACCAGAGGACTCACCAGTAAGTACTGCTACTAGAAAATCAGAACAAACCCAATCCTTTATCCACAACCGCCCAGAGTCCTGCTGTTGTACGTGCTGCAGCATCAGGCTTGTGCCCCGCACCTGAGCCCTCCCAAGGTGTACGAGCTGCTGGCGAGAATTCAGTGCGATGAGGTTGAGCGTGAGCAGAACGCCATCCGGAGCCTGGGGCTGCCTTCGGCTTATCGCGATCTGTATCTGGAGCAAGGTGAGTCAGACACTTATCCTTGCTTATATCGCTGACACATATCTCTGCCTACATGCCTTCCTCCTGGCCACAGCCACCATCTGCGGGCTGTTTGGCTACAATGAGTTTGTAAACTGGCGCAACGTAATGGAAATTGGCAGCTGGCTGGCTGGGGGGGAGGACTCGCCGAAGGATATATTGGCCGATGACAGCGATAGTCAGCACATAAGCGATCTGGCCTTGGTCTTCTATACGAATGCCCTGCTGCTGCTGCACTAATCCGCCACTCTCCCACCCCAGTTCCCCAATAATATAATAAATCCCCCCATCGCCATGATTTTCGCTTCTGCTTGATAAGTTAATAAAGTGCCGCTTATTGCTTCTACGGTTGTGTCGATTCCAGCTAGTTGAGTGGTTAATACTTTTGTTTTTCGACTGCAACGCGACAGGGGCTCGATGGGATGGGAAACAACATTTGTAATGTGACACATTACTTGCGCTTGGCTGCTCCTCTGATGGATATGCAGCGGAACGACAACGACGACAACACTTTCCATTACAAAATGCTCACACTGAAGTGGAATACTAATATTTGCCCTGACATACTCGAAAACATGGCTTTGGAAGCCAGCCGGGGTGCAGGCAGCGAAGCCCGAGGGCCTGCGAAAGGGAAGAGGTCCTGCTTCTGTGCCCGGTGGGTCTCCGGCTGGATATTAATGCCTCATTTGCTGCAACTCCAAGGGGTGGCTCTTTGCCAAGGAGTGGGGGAATGCACCCACTAAGCCGTCAACAAAGGACAACCACTGAGCCAAAAAACATTGGGTATCTTGTCTTGAAAACTGTCAGATGAACATGGCTTTGCCTTCTCTGACTCGCAGTCAGGTCAAGATTATTGCCCAACTTTGTATTAAAGCAAAACAAATCAACGCTATTTTGTTCCTTTCTGAATTACATACACTTTTTGAGTACCCACCCAATCCTGCTGATAGTTTTTCTCCCAGTGCTCACATATACAAATAAACCAGCATACTGTATGTCGTTGCCTTTGTCGGGGGTCATGAATAGCGCCGGGTCATTAGTAACGTTGACTTGTCAATGCAGCAACAACGCCGACGACGACGACGACGACAACAACAGCAACAGCAACAGAAATGCCGCAGACTTGCCAAGTCTCGGTTACCATCGTAGGAGGAGGCAAAGGTCCTGGCCTGGACATTCCTGCTCCTGTCGCCTATATGTGTGTGTTTGTTTTTTTTATCCATTTCTTTTGGTAGGCAAACACAACAACCCTTCAACAACCCTTGCAACCCGATCAGCTGACTTACTGGCCACTGCACACAAACACATTGAGTACCCTTCCCCGCCCCATTGCCCAGTCGCCCCGTCCAAGGCGTCTCGTGTTGTTTTTGTACACGCGTGTCGTCGAGTTCATTATGGGCTTATGTCTTATGTCCCTTAAAGTGTCGGTGGCTCTCCGTAGGTGTTTATTGTGCTGTTAACTGTAAACTCGCTGGCAGCGAAACACTGTTGTTTAACATTCGCTCTCCGCCTGTCAGATAGTCCTGGCATAGTCCTTTGCGAGCCCGGAATGTTTGGTCGCTCTCTCTTATGGCGCATGCGTGCGTGGGAGAGCAGCTGGGAGAGAGCATGGTGAGAGAAAGGGAGAGAGAAAGAGAGGGTGGAGTTGGGTGAAAGCTTAGGGTTGCCAGGTGTTTGGTGTTTAATAATTAAGTGACTAAGAATTCTCGACTTGAATATTTTCGACTAAAAATGAGCAGGATATTAAAAATACAAGCCAGAAAAAAAGAAAGTAAGATTTTAAATTAAAATTAAATTCACCATAGATTGATCTTAAATGTATGTTTTCTTAAATTTCATGATGTATAAAATATAAATTAAAATTAATCAATTAGCACTGGCATCCTGGCAACCCTATTAGCCGAGCTAACTGTGCGAATTGAATTGGCGCCTCTTTTCATGGCCGGATAATCGTCCGAACGGATATTACAATAACAGCCAAAGCACAGGGACCAAGGACTCTCTGGCTCCGGCTCTCTCCGAGGGTTTGTGTTCTTCCTCCGGCTGCCTTTCTTCACTCTCTCTCACTTTTTAGCTTTCTCTATTCCTCTCTGTGGCCCTGCCAAGTGGCATTTCCATTCCGTTTCGATACTCATACGCTCAGTAGTCTCCCGTCAATTAGAGTGTAAACGTTACGCTCCCCGAAAAACAAACGGAATTCGCTCGAACGCCAGAAATCATCCGTATCCGTCGTCATCAGACATCCGCTCGCAGGATACAACCAAAATAACGTACATATATATACACACAGCCGCAGCCATAGCCGTAGTTGTAGCCATAGCCACAGCCGCACAACGATGCTCGACAACGAATCCGAGATATAGCCATCGCATAACAGGGAACTAGCCAAACGTGGAAATCCAGCGTAATTGTATATTGTATATGGCGGGCCGACTGCTCGCTGCGATTGAAAATTCTCGTGCAAGTGCAATGTGAAAGTCAGCTTATACGACAGCTGAATGTGTCCCAGTGAGTGAGAGTGTGCGGGTGTGTGTAAATGTAAATACCACGAAAATCGCTGAAAGCCGAAAAAAAAAGCACAAGGCGAAGGAGGAGGCGGAGGCGGAGGAGTAGCAGCAGAAGCGAAAGCAGAAGCAAAAATCAGCGAGGACCACGCAGAGTAACGGTACTTGGCCAGAGGCAGCCAAAAGAAGAAGAAGAACAGCAGCAACAGCAACAGAAACAGAAACCGTAAGGATTTGTTCTTGTATTCTCTGTGTGTGCCAGTGACTGTGTGTTTGTGTGTAGTTTACGGAGACGAAAAAATGCGAAATGAAATAATGGAAATTTATGTGGCCAGTAAGGCAGTAAGAAGAGGAAAAGCGCACTTCAAGTGGCCAACCCACTGCCCTTCCTGACACACACACACACACTCACACACATTACTCAAGAGTAGGAGTATCCCTCACCCATACACATGTCCCATACATACACACATCCGCCACTTTTATTTATTGTGATTTTTGGGTCAAACTAAAGTTGCAACGATGATGTTGATTATTACCAGTTCGTTCACATTGCCACCACCAACCAGTTCAAAAGTCCTTTCGGGCGTTCGGGAGTTCCCCTTTTTGCTGCACTGCAAGGAATCCTCACTCGCCCACTCCTCCCACTCAACACACGCACGCAGTCAGCCAAAAAGCACCCACACACAGACGTCACGTTCTGCTCCCCCTCGAGCTGTGTGTGTGTGTGGTGTGTGTGTGTGTGTGGCGTGCTTGTGTGGGTTCTGCTTTTGTTTTAGTCCCGAGTCCTGAGGTCCTTGCTGGGAAATTACTTTGTTGTTGGCTGCCTCCGTTGGCATCGCTGTAGTTGTTGCTACTGTTGTTGTGGCAAGGAACGCGGTCTTTGACAGCTTTCAAGTAAAGCGCGCGCACCTGCGAATTCGCCATAAATTAGGCCCGCGTCCCGCATATAGGAGGGATATATATATTTAGTGCGATGTCTTGGCACTCAAAGCCCAGGCAGGATAAGCCGCAAGAAAAACGCGCCAAACCTCAAGGCTGCTACAGTGCGGCCTATAAGGAACTAATTACTGGAGTCCTTAGGACTATGAAAATAAAAGTTCCTAAACTTAATTTCCAATCAGACTCTGGGCTCATTATGAAGCAATAGCTTTCCGGTTTGACGTAATGCCGAATTCCCTTATAATTTCGAGTAAAATTTCATTGAATTCAATTCATATTTTGATCAGAAACGGCGTCGCAGGTAGGGACTATTCATAACCTGAGTTTAACTACCTTATAAGACCTTAATGGTTAAAGATTACCTCTCCTGGAATATATTAGTAGTATATATTTAGGAAAAGTCAGCAGTGATTTAAAATTTCCCCTTAGGAGTGCCAAAAAGTATGCTATGATTACCGTATATATCATCGTTTGATATATACCCACAACTCCCTGCTAATTTAATTATAAATGTACATAATCACTGATTGCCACTGCACAAATTATTTTAATTGCCTTCTGTACATTCACTAATTGCTAAAAAAAAGTGAACAAAGAAGTATACAACTTTTTCCTTGCTCTAAATTTTGCATCAGCAACCTTGGCTGAAAGGCTATAGTTACTATGGTGCTCTCAATTAAATCAAACATGAAACAGCCTTGAAGGAAAGGTCATATATTTATCAGATTTCGTGCTTGAATGCAGCTACAAAGTAAATTAGTTTTCCCTCGCACCCTCGTAAATTCCTTGCAAAATCTAAGGCTTCCGAAGGAGCCACTTTAATGGGGATAAATGGAGGGAAGGAAGGTGGTGTAGATTAGCCCAATTAACGGGTCTCCACTGTGGTCGCCACCGCCGCTCGGTTGTCTCCCGCCTGTCACTTTGGCCAGTTTCTCGGGGAGTCAGAAGTCTGGCATGCGTGAATAGAGTTGATTCGAAGAAGCCCGCCTCGCCGCCCGCCCCGGAAAAACCATCCCCAAGTGCCCAAGTGCGACCCCTCCACATTGTTTTTTGTGTGTATTTTGTGGTTGCTGGCCACCCAATTGGCTCTCCACGGATTTTGTGCTCTATTTACCTGCCTTATAAAAACACAATTTATTGCTGCCCTAACGGTTTCCCTTTGTGTTACAGATTCACATTCACCATCACCATCATCAGCTTCTGTTTTCAGTTTTCTGTTTTCTGTTTCCGTCCACTGCCACTGTTTCTGATTCTGTTTCAGTTTCATTTCTTTTGCCCGCTTTTAGTTTCGCTTTGTTTTGTTTCTTTGCAACTTAACTTTTCCGCTGCTCTCCCCGGGACTTCCCCCCATTGGCCGGCCTTACACAGTATAGAAAGTTTTTGCGTGACATCAGCCGCAGGAATAGCAGCCGTGGATATGGGATATAATTCTGCTGCTGGCTGCCATTTTGTTTGGCCTTGTTTGCCTTTTGCTTTTGAATCAATAAACTAGCCACGGAATCGAGAGCAGTTCCTAAATAATTGAAAAGCAGCCGAGGTTTTTCCCTGAACCTTCCCCTTTGCCCCCGACAAAGACCACTTAGTAACTGGGAAGTTTAGCCCAAAAGCTGGCAACTCACTTCAGTTCAAGAGCGATTATCGGATAAAAGGAGAGGAGATATGTGCATGCAAATAATTCGGTTACCACTTATCCGGCTCACTTTCACTGAGACGGCGGACGGGGACTCCCCGTCCAGTAGTTTTCTGGCATATCTCTCTCTGGCACAAAAGTTTCCGGCTCTCCCCAGCAATTTGATCATTTGTTATGGTCAGAACTGTCGGGAACTCAGACATTCTGGCAAAAAATTCCACTCTGTGGTCACGTATCAAGTATCTGAGCGGTGCGGGCAAAGTTTTGAGTTTACGATTTACGATGCATAAACTTTATCCCAGAGCTTTCACTCAACTCAAATAAAAAGTCGCCGGGTAATAATCTGTGATAAATGAATGGGCCGAGCGACGGAATATGGAAACTATCCGCCATCAGATATCGCTGCCCAATGAGCTCTTAATTGTGTAATTAAATCACTGCCACTTGGAGCATTCATTTTTGTCCATTAGCCGGCTAATTAGGTTGATCAACTTTCCGCCAAAATTCTAAAAATCGATAAGGCAGAGCCAGTCTAGGAGGCAAGTTTGGGCCTCTGTGCCTATTAATTTCGAAACCGATGCGTTCTAATTAGTTTTCGAGAGGCCACAGCATTTTCCATCCAAATGAGCGCACGTTTTTGTGAGTCGCAGCAGCAGGAGCAGCAGCTTACCTGAATAATGAGTTTTCCTCACATGCATTTCGGGTTGAAACGAGGGGAATCCCCCGAACATTCATCCGCACAAAGCAAACTCCCACCGACAGGAGGGCGACAGGCTTCAGCCTTCTGCATAGCTGGCCATTCGGAGGCGTCGTACCGGAAAGAAATGCCATTAAAAACGCAATAAAAATGCAAAAAAAAGAACAGAAACGAAAAATACAACAAAAAGGGGTTGGCTGGGGCTGGGGATGGGGCTCGGGTTCGGGATTGGGGGGATAGAGAAGAAAAGCGAAATCCCGAATGAAAGAAATGCGAAAATATAACGTGCAGAGTGCGCAAATACAAACGGACAAAAAGAAGTATGTGGCTAGTATGTCAACCGTTGCCGTTGCCCCAAGCCCCCCCTTCCCGCTCTCCAGTCTCCTGTCTGTAGTTCTCTAGTGAGTGTGCGGAGCTGTGTGTGTGCCTCTCTGTGTGTGTAAATAGCCAAGGTGGAAAAATCGATATAAATGAATACGGCAACATTTGGTCGCCCCCCGAAAAAAACAGCAGAAAAAAAAAAGGAGAAACCTCAACTGACTCAACTTGAGACACTGCGGAATGGCGATGGGTTTTTTAGCCCCTTACGTCAAACTTATAAAAAAACGAGAACTTTTTTTGCACGCACAACCAACGCGAGCGCGAGACACACACACATGCAGACGGGGAAAACCGTCAAGGGGGTGGCGGGAAAGTGAAAAGCGGGCGGAAAACCAGCCCGAGGCCGTAGGCAGTCAGCGCGATTTTAAGCGCAGGCATATGAAAATTGCCATAAAAATATATATAGTACGCGTGCAGCGATTGCATACACTAACTTAGCGTTTGATGATGGGGTAATTGGACTTTAAGAAGGCTTATGAATATACCTTTTAATACAAGTAACATCTAATTAAGTCTAGATTATTTTCTCATTATGAAAACTTAATATATCAAAGTGAAAGAGTTTTTATGAGTCCTTAGAAAGTCTGTATTGTTTTAAATAATTGTAAACCACATTTTGTAGTTTAGTTATTTCTTAAAATAAAGTAAATAATATCAGATAATGTCCTATAAGGAATATTTTAACTCTAACTTAATAGAACTTTATAAAACAATTACTTTGAATATCTCATAATGTCCTATAAGGAATGTTTTAACTTTAAATTAATGAAACTTTATAAAACAAGTACTTGGAAATTCGGTTAATATTATTGCCTGAAAGCTTACACATGTTTCTATACTATTTTTAGGTCGTCTATTTATAGTTTGATCTGCTATTCTGCAGAGTTGCATTTTACACAACTGAAATACCCTAAAAAATATGGCTACATCAGCGCAAACAGTTAACAGAAGCCAACTTCCAGTTGGTTTAGCTTAATTAATCAAATCAAACATCCGGTCGTCTGGGGGACTTCCTGGTCCAGGATCTGATGTGTACTCCGCCGGGGCACCGAAGAGTATAAATAAATAAGGCAACAAAAACAAAAAACAAGATGGGGAAGAAGGGAGAAGGGAGGAGGTAGGAGGAAGGACAGGAAGAGAATGCTGAAGCGGCGGAGAAGCGATTTCATGCTGCGGCTGCAATGTTTGCCCCAGTAAGTATGCTACACATTTCTCGAGCACGGGTTAAGTGCCAGAAAGAGAAGGAGGCCTCCGAGGCAGAGATGAGACTGAGAGAGACAGAGTGAGAGATATGGCGGAGATGTGTGTGTGTTTTGTGTTCTTTTTTTTTTGTTTTTAGTGCAGCCAAGGCTTAACAACATTTGCACGCCGTTTCCTTTTTCCTTTCTTGGAGACATTTGACATTTCAATTTCGAATTGGCCTACGAAATTTTCGGGTTTTCCGTCTTCGATTTTTCCATCAAATACTACTAGCTACTATCTCTGGGAGTATCCCATAGGGCCCGCCTGCCTGTGTTTGCCTGGCCCTGCAGTGTACACACTTTGCCGAATTGTGTCCGTATTGATTTCTAATTACTCGGCCGCACAGTATTTGGCTTAAGGTAGGACGCCAGGTGGCAGGTGGCAAGTCGGTTTGAGGTTTGAATTCTGGGTGTTTTAGATGGGCGGTAATGGGAGTGGCCACCCTTGATGGGGGGTCTTGTCTATTTGTTGTGGCGGCGTTGCCATGGCGGCTCCTATTGATTTTACCAACGCCACGAAACGCCATGAATCATGCCAGAGCTCAAGCCTATGCTCATGCCCACACTTGAGCAAAGAAGTTGGTCTAAAAATAAGTAAAAATTACGACCATGTGGGTGCTATAGGGACCTGTTTATATCTCTTAAGAGTTTCTTTGTTTAAATAGATTATGGTTTGGGCTGATAATAGGTTTTTGATATAATATTCTACTGGTTTACTTATAAAATTCGAATAAAATGAATAGATTAAATTAATAAATTAAATAGACATAATAATTATCTACAATTACTGAAATTTGCATAACATTGTTTATTATTGTTTTAAAACAAAGGATTTTAGCAATATTCTGGTGATAATAGATTTGGTATAATATAGTACTGCATTCTATTGCAAATACGAATAGTAAACCGAATAATCTATTTAATTGTCAAAGGTTATGGGTTTCATTACTGTAGCCATTTTCGATTTATGCTTAAAATCTTTAGAGATTAAGAAATGTATTAAAATTGTCTGCAAAATGATCATAGGAGCTACAGGTATCACTGTGAATCTGAAATTAATTGAAATTTTGTATTTTGAAGCATAGCTTTAAACATATTTATTTTTAATTGAATATTAATCTATGGAAATTTCTTTGAAAGTATAATTAATTATTATTATTATTATTTTAATAAGTATTATCATTATTAACATTGTTTCCATTGTTTCCACAATGGCTTTTTCTGCGTTCCCATACTAAATACTTTAGTTAAGCAGTACTTTATTTTCCCAGTGCATGCTTAATGCTCATCCACCTTGTTCACCCCGCACCCTTCACCCTCGTACACTCACACACACACCGCCCCATCGGAGAGGTTCCATTTGGCTATTGCGTGTTTAGCAATTTGCGGTTATATTATAATGACCACTTGATTTGCGTTCGCGTCGGCTTGAGCTCTCTTGCCTTTGCTTTTACCGCCTACTAATTGCGCGCTTGTGTATGTCCTTTCAGGCAGGAACAGCAGCTACCACCAGGCAGCTGGCTGTTGGCAGCTGGCAGGAGCTGAAGGAGAGCCCAAAGAACCGAAGGAGCAACAGTCGCGGAGGCAACGTCGAGACGCATGCACGCTCCATGCTCGCCGCTGGCTGATGGCCAAAGTCGGAATTGGAATTGGAATCGGAACCGGGACAATTGAATCGAACGCCGAACAAAAAGGAATCATCGACGAGGAACCCTTCCCGCATCAAGCATACGCCCCATTGCGCCGCACACCTGTGGATAGAGTGCAGCATGTCAACTTCAAAGCATCAGCGTCAGCATCACCATTACCGAGCCGGCTGCGTGTGGCTCCTCCTCCTGCTCTCATCGGCCAGCGCCGCAGTGAGTGCGATAGCGGAGCCCGAGGAGGCGGCCTTCCAAGGTGCGTTTGACATGTGTGACTGTATAACTGTGACCGCCCACCCTGGCCAGGTGCCTAATTGTGGAAATTTGGGTATTTGGAGTTTGGTATTTGGTATTTGGCCCTGGCACAGGCACGGCACTTCTCCCCACCCTCGTTTGAAGAGGCTACTACCACTGCCTGCCCCCTTGACATATCAATATACGAGGACGAGGCCCTATTGTGTGACCGAAACGAGCCTTTGACGTTAATGAGCGACTTAATTATGCGTGAGAGTGGCCCAAAACCAGAAAACCAGAGACCATACACCAGAGAGAAAAAGCAGGCAGGGATCGGGAGTCAGAGTCATACAACGCCTGGTTGTCGAATTTTCAGGGCCCGTGGGGTTGAATCTGTCACTGCCAACGACGACGAAGCCGTTGCTGATGTGTGCTGCTGACACTTCGATTTCAATTGCATACAAAATGCGATTTTTCAATTTCAATTTGAATACGCAATGCACTGCCGCCGGCGGCGGGCCAAACGAACACACATACAGGACATACCAGCACCAGCATCAGGAGCAGCTCTTGTGTGTGCATATGCAAATGGATTCCTCTGCTTGTCCACTGCACTTTAATCGTCCCCACAGTTGCTTAATCAACTAGCAAGCGCCGGCGTGCATGAATGCAGGAGCTGCCCCTGCCTTTCCAGAATCCTTTTGATGGCACTTTAACAGAGTAGCTGTTCGTGTTCGTGTCTCCGTTTCCATCTTCAGCTCTGGCTTTTCCTCACAAAGTGTGTGCTCGTTCCATTTAATACAATGTGTGTGACGTAAGTGCCGGGCCCGGTTGCCACTCGGGCGTATGCGTAATGCTTGTAATGTTTTACTTTTCTTACACCTCCATACTTCCTGCCTCCGCAGTGGCACAATTTCGGTGTCAAGTGGGCCAAATGCATTGCAAAAAAGGCTTTGATTTGCCCATGAGTAATTTGCATTTAAATTGCCATCGAACGGAAACTTTTTTCAGTGAACCACGAACTATCGCCCAACTAAGGAGTTATTTAAGTAGTCATTATGCATTTGTAGAGGCCAGGTGCGGGTGCGGGCTCTGTCATGGCCAGCCGTAAATTACCAAAAGCGTATGCCACAGTCAGAGACCGGAGAACAGGACAGGACAGGACAGGACAGGGACAGGACAGAATAGAAACGACCAGGCCAGACCATTCCAGACCAGGCCCAAAGTCCTTAAAGCTTATTAGAATTTATTGCGGACACGTCGGTCACACCCAGGAACACACACACTCGGCGCCAGGAGCAGGCCGGGCCAGGACACTGGAGCAGACGTAGACACGCAGGACACTCAACTAAACTCAAGTGAACTGAACTGAAATTATGAACCCACAGAAACAGAAACAGGGCCAAACCCCAAACTGACTATTTCCCTTCACTCCTTATCGTCCATCTATATGGCACCATCCCCTTAACCCATGCCCATGCCCTCTGCTCGCCCACACAGGTCACTGCGGACACACCAGCCCCTGCGAGCAGCTCTGCTACGAGATCCACGATGGCATGTACGAGTGCGATTGCATCGAGGGCTACGAGCTGAACAAGAACGGTTACAGCTGTCAAGGTGCGTTTAGGATGCCTAAATGAATATGGATATGATGGGCTATCCAAGGATGCAAATTCCAGTGGCCACAAAATTGATTTGCAATTTGCCATTTCATTTCATTTCATTTCGTTTCGTTTTGGTTATTATTCGGAAATCAGCCTGTAATGGACATGTCCCAGGGTTTTGGGGTGGCTGGACGGGATTAGCCCCCCGCTTACATTTGCATGCGTCGCCGCCGCTCTGTTATTATTTATTTTCGTACTGGCTTGTTCGGGGGGATTATTATTATTTTGTGATTGTTGCTCGCTTCGACGATGCTGCCTTTGGCAAGTCGGCAAATTGATATTTTTGTGTTGTTATTCGGGGTTTACTTTATGCGTGTGTGTGCGAGCGTTTTGCATTTAATTTGTGCATTTTCGACAATGTGTCGAAAAAATTACATGTCCAACGAGCAGTTATTTACTAAAAAGCCATACACTGTTATCGAGGCAGAGATGCTTGATTAATGGGATTTTTTTTGAGCAAATTCTTTTTAATTGTGATATTATTTGAATTTATATATTTTATATTTATTTAAGTTCCCATTGAATATATCATATTTTTATATGCAGAACAGGCTTCTTTTTGAAAAATTCTTTTGTCTTTTTTGTTTAATAAAAATGTGTAACTCTATTGTTAGAGTATAAAGTGAAACAATGGCTTTAAAGTTCTAGTGCCAACCTCCTTTCTGGTCTAGTTTTTCTCATAGTTTTAATTGAATAAAATATTTTCCACCACACTGAGCTTCGTTTTGCGTGCATTTGATATTTTTAATTAACACTGAAAGCTAAATGCACGCCATAACCGAATCGAAATCTGATTTTCCAGTAATTAATGCCACTGCCAATGGCTCAGATGGGCGTGGCAAGTCCGACGAGGACGTGCTCTACCAGAAGGGCGCCTCCTTCAGCGCCAAGCTGGCCAACGATGACGGCAAGTCGATGGCCAAGTCCTCGGACTTTAGAGGATCTGCATTGCAATCGGGTTTGCAGCCGGAGGGCAATAGCGAGGACGAGTCCGGATCGGAGGGCGATAGCTACGATTACGGCGAGGTAGAGGACAACATTTCGGAGACACAGGAACAGCGGAAGCAGCAATCGCTGGATGCCCAGCAGCAGCAGCACCAGCAGCAGCAACAGAAAGTCAATTCAAACGATTACTACATATCAGCCGAGAGCATCAACTTTAACTCGGAGTCCGAGGGAGTCCAGGAGCCGGATGTGGCCGACTTCAAGGCGGCCAGCACCGCGCCTCCGTCCACTACGACGCCGCCGCCGTCGACCACAAGGGCCTCCACCACGACCACGCGTAGAGCCCCCACGGCAGCCCAGAACCAGAACCAACTGGACACGGATTACGGCGATGGCGATGGGGATGGGGACGGGGACGATTATAGCTACAGCTACAAGTCGGACATGTCCGTCTACGACGACGTCAACAATAATCAATTAAACTTAAGACGCAACAGCAAATCGCAAACATATCAGCAGACAAGCAATACGAATAGCAACAGCGCCAAGAACCGGAGGAGGAACAATAACATTAGCAGCAGTAAGGTCCAAATGCATATCACGAGGGAGTCCACCTCCCAGCTGGGCAACATATCAGGAGGAGAGCAGGCGACGCCGGACGTGGCCATGGCAACAGACAGGTGGGTCATAAAGGGGAGCGTGGGCGGCATTCCTTTATATAGATTTTCATCATGTGAAGAGGGAACGGGGCGTCCTTCTTTGAAAATGCTGTCAAGGGTGGTTCGCTTCGTTCTCTTTGTGGGGCATTTGTGCAGCATAGACATTCCGAAAGTACCTTAATCTAATAAACCAATATTTGCTACAAAGAGGCCACTATTTCCGTAGTTATTCCAAATTTCACTTCATTTGCAGCGGCCCCAGTTGCAATCTGGACTGTGGCACCGAGGGAATCTGTGCCTTGGAGGCCACTGCCGCCAGCTCCCGCTGCCTTTGTCCGTTTGGCAAGACCGGGCCGGGTTGCCAGGAGGGTAAGTTGAATCTCTCTGTAAGGTATCTCCCCATAATCCCCTATGTTAATCCTCAGATATCCGTGCCCATGTACCGCGCTTTGCCAAGCGATCCTGGCTGGCCTTCCCAGCGCTCCACGGCGCCTACAAGCACGTCCAGCTGCGCATCGAGTTCCGTCCAGAGTCCTTCGACGGCATCATCCTGTTGAGTGGAGAGCGAGATGACTTAACCGGGGACTTTATGGCTCTCCTGCTGAACAAGGGCTTCGTGGAGTTCTGGTTCGACTGTGGATCTGGTGTGGGCAGCGTTCGATCCAGGGAGACCATTCTACTGAACGAATGGAACTCGGTCATCATCTATCGTCATCGCTGGGATGCCTGGCTGGTGCTCAACCATGGCACCAAGGTCCAGGGCAGGTCGAATGTGAGTTTAAAGCAGTTGTTCTAACGAAACAAGCTTTCCTTATGGGGTAAATATCCTTTCCAGGGCTTGTTCTCTCGCATCACCTTCCGGGAGCCGGTGTTCCTGGGAGGCATTGGTAACATCACGGGACTGGCCAAGCGCCTGCCACTGGCCGAGGGCTTCGCCGGCTGCATACGTCGCTTTGTGGCCAACGAACATGATTACAAGTTCACCGAGCATCCCTTGGGCGATGTCATCAATGGATTCGATATACGTGAGTGGCTGAGATCTCCCTTTAATAGTCTTTCTTATACTTTTCTTACTGAAACAGAGGACTGCTCCACGGACAAGTGCGTGAGGTATCCCTGTCAGCATGGCGGCAAGTGTCTGCCCTCGGATCAGGGCGCCATCTGCCTGTGCCCCATTGGCTTTGTGGGAGATCTGTGCGAGATTCGCATGGACCTGCAGGTGGGTGTCTCTTTAAGAAGCTTCCCTATGAAATTCTCCTTATATAATACCTTCTTTTCAGGTCCCCGCCTTTAATGGGTCTTCGTTCCTGCGCTACGCTCCGCTGGGCGACAGTGCTCTCATCTGGCTGGAGCTGAAGGTTACTCTGAAGCCCGAACAGTCTGACGGTCTGATCCTGTACTCTG
Source organism: Drosophila orosa (assembly GCA_018904745.1). Taxonomy (NCBI): domain Eukaryota; kingdom Metazoa; phylum Arthropoda; class Insecta; order Diptera; family Drosophilidae; genus Drosophila; species Drosophila orosa. Next base: position 32,850 of record JAEIIH010031596.1, read on the forward strand.
GTCCGGAACATCGGGGTGATTTCATAGCCCTCTACCTCAACGAAGGCTTTGTGGAGTTTGCCTTTGACCTGGGCAGTGGTCCGGCTTTAGTTCGGTAAGTAAATGAATAGGGATCCCTTTTTAAAGAAGTATCCAAGTGAATTTCCTGTTTTCTTCCACAGGAGTGAGCATTCCCTCAGTCTGGGTCAATGGCACACCATCAGGATCTCTCGAACGGCTCGACTGGCAGTGCTCAAGGTGGGAAATCTCCACATCTCTTTGTCAGCCTTGAATAACCTTTTGATTTGGAACTCCCCAGGTGGATCAGTATCAGGAGGTGATGACCATCTCGTCGAATGGCTTCTGGCACTTGTCGTTGGACCAGAATCTCTTTGTGGGCGGCGTTAACCACGTAGACCGGATCCCACTGGACCTCAAGTACAAGCCCTTCTTTGTGGGCTGCATCCAGAAGGTGAGTGTGGAGATGATGCCCTGTTCTGTCTTCACTTTATGCTCCTTTGTTCGCCATTTACAGATTGAAATCAATGGCCACTCGCTGGGCATTGTGGCGGAGGCACTGGGTGGCAGCAACATCGGCAACTGCCCCCATGCCTGTGTGGCCCGGCCCTGTGGTCCCCTGGCGGAGTGCGTACCCCAGATGGAGACCTACGAGTGCCGCTGCAGCATCCACAACGAGCGCTGCAACAAGGCCGCCGAAGTGCCGCCCGAGCAGCTGCCTGAGCTGGGCATCATCCACAAGTCCAAGGTCCTTGAGACGAAGGACAATGGCGAGGCGGCGAAGAAGGTTGCTGGCTTGCCGCACAAGAAGCATTCAAAGAAGCACAGGAATTTGCATAAGCCAACCCATGCCACGAGCACAAGTACCTCCACGACCACCACCACCACCACCACGACGAGTGCCCCAACCAGCACATCCGCAGCTCCTGAGTTGAATGAGGCAGCCACAGCGGGGGCGCTGAGCAACGAGGAAATCGAAGATGATATCATATTCCGCTTTGTGCAGCAACAACAGCAGCAGAAGGAGCTCAAGGAGCATCACCAGACTTCCACCACCACCACGGCCCCGCCCAAGCCCAGGCCCAAGCTCTCCGGGAAACACCTTGCCAGCAAGCACGAGCACCACCAGAAGCCCAACGCGGCCTTTGCCCGCAAGCTGAGCCGCCTGCCCACCCACTACGAAAGTTTCCAGACGAACCCCGACAGTGACATCCTCACCTTCGAGGACAACAACGACTGGGTGGCCAGCCTGCAGCAGCAGGAGTATGCCGATGCCATGGCGGCATCCAGCCAGACGCCAACGGGCAACCTGCAGGAGGAGGAAGAGGAGGTTCACCCCAAGCCGAGCGAAGACAACGAAGAAAACAATGACGAGGATGAGAACGCCTTTGTGTTCGACGAGACGCTGTTCGACGCCTCGGACGGCACGGAGGAGTACCAACGCAAGCAGCTGGCTCAGGACATGAAACGCATCATGTCCAACTCCAACACGCACTCCAGCCACAAGAAGTCCGAGGTCCAGGCCCCATTCCAGCCCAATCCCGTCCAGTATGCGGGCTTACCCAACGAGGACACCTCGCAGTCGCAGTACAGCGATGATTACAACGACGATGAGCTGCTGACCCCCGTGATGCAGGCTGGCGAGGATACGCCAATCAAGCCGGAGCAGCATGCCTCCAGTACACCGCAGACCCACACGGACTGGAGCCTGCTGAAGAAGTTCGATCTGTCCGCCGAGCACCAGTCGCAGGTGCAGGGTGTCCGCAAGAACTTTGGAGCCTGCTTCGCCGGCAGCGACAGCTACTTTCACTACAACGACGCGGACACCATGAGCCAGGTGATCAGCTACAGCATCGACCTCAATCTGCGCATCAAGACGCACTCGGAGAACGGCGTGATCCTGTGGACGGGACGCCAGGGAACGACGGAGCAGCATGACGACTATCTGTCCTTGGGCATTGAGCAGGGGTAGGTTGGAGGATTGGCTTCTGTTACAGAATCAGAGCTATAACTATTTGTGATCCCACAGATACTTGCACTTCCGCTATGACTTGGGTTCCGGAGAGGTGGCCATCCGGTTCAATGGCACCAAGGTCAGCGATGGCCTGTGGCACCGAGTGAGAGCCATAAGGTGAGCTATAGTATTGACTCCTGGAAACTATATAATAATTGGTTTTGACTCCTTTTACAGGAACTCGCAAGAGGGCTACCTTGAGGTGGATGGCAGAAAGACAGCCACACTACGAGCGCCGGGCAAGCTCCGCCAGCTCAACACGGACACGGGCCTGTATGTGGGTAAGTATTTCTATAATAGTTATCCTTTTCCCAGAGACTATAAGGATTTGATCTTTGCAGGCGGCATGCCCGACGTGGGTTACTTCACGCACCAACGCTACTTCAGCGGCATCGTCGGCTGCATCTCGGAGATCGTGCTGGCCGGCGAGATGAAGCTTAACTTCGATCCCAACACGCTGGGAACGGAGCACAACGTGGAGACGGGCCTCCTATGAAACGCTGTACCGCACGCACGCCTCAAGACTTTTGATATCGACTAGTTTAAATGTTATGTTAGCCACACAAATGTCCTTTGTCGGTTTGTGTTTGTACAAATACGCTTTTAAAACAAAAACAGAGAACGAAAGAGGGGAAGGATTACAGGAGGAGCATTTTTTTACACCAGGAGATGGAGATGGAGCCGAAGATAGAGATGTGAAAGGATGAGGAGATACTTTCTAGAAGGGAAACATACTACATATTATATACAAGCATATTGGGTATATACAAAGGCATACACATAGATATATATATACATATATATATATTTAAAGCAGAGGAAAACAAAAATCGAAAACAAAGGGCACGCTTCGAATAGAGCCTGTGACTGTCAATACTTCAGAACGGAATAGTTTATATATAACTTTAGCGAAAAAAAGGATTTATATATCGAAGGCGTGCAAGGCATATAGAATATGAAACGAAGGCGGAGAATCGGTAATCGGAGTAACCGAGCTGTCCATTTGGAGCGATTAGCGATTAACAACGATTAAAACGATTAATGGTCGGCGTTAAACGAAATTCAATATCGATAGCGATACTTTAGTGTGTGGTCGCTTTTTTTGAACGAACCGTTACGCTTTTACACGCAGAGCTGCCATCTTTTGTACCACACACACACACACACGCCTAACACACGGTTACAAATGCAAATATTGGCAATTCTTTCGTTTTTCGCATTGCTGTACCTTAACTATATGAACTGTAAACTGTATAACTGTACATTCAGCACTATTTGGCGCTTCTTGGAAGGTCCAGTGTCCAAAAACCAAAAAAAAAACGAACGAATCAAAGAGCGGAAAGCGAAGGATGTTAGAGAACGGAACAAACATATTAAGTGGTAAGTTAATAAATGTGTAGCGTGTACTAGCTCGTAAGTCGGCACACACTCAACACTCAACACAAACGACACACACACACACACGCCTGCCTATATTAACTTTTATATCAATTAAACAATCGTAAGAGATACTAAAGACACCAAAGATACTTAAGACATACGTAAGGACACTCAAAAATCACTACTCGAACACACGCTGAACCAGAATTGAAACTTGTGAGCGATTTTTAACAATTTATACTACAAATACAAGACAACAACACACCACAAACAACAAACAAATAAACAGAGACAACAAAAACAACAAACTAGCTAATGGAAACCAAAACCAAAACGAAAACGAAAGCAAAGCAATTTAACAATCCCAATAGCGAAATTTTTAAAAAGCGAAACAAACAAACAACTAACCCGAGAATAGCCTGTTGTAACAATTGTAAAAGGAAAGCTAACAGAGTATGGTAAAAATAAGCAAATATAAAACGAATAACGCAAAGGATAACGAGGGGGAAACGTTTGTATTCGTCTTATGAGTATATAATTTTGTAGCTTAATGAGATAAACCACGTATGTAGTTATATATATACATCATAAAACACATATGCGTAACTACATATACATATATGACTATGAGAACAACAACTATAGAAACAATGGCGTAAAAAATGAATAAAGAAATCACAACCACCAATCAATGTAAAACTAAATTAAACGACATTCAATGTAGCTTATTTATATGACGAAACGGAAAAGTCGCAAATCGCTGGAGGCATTGAGAATATTTAATTTCGTACATTGGTTTGCAGAAAATAAAGATAAAAAGATTCTAAAAAAAAACTGTCTTTTTGAATTTGAATATTGGATGCTTTTGGCGGTTAAGTGGTTACAAACTGGAACTGGTTCGGTTGATTTGCAGTGACTCTCTGTCCACGTTTTTCAACACTGCTTTATCGTCAAAACGAATTGGATTTATTTTGGGAAAATGTTCAATCCTTGTTATTATTTTTAAAGAATAAAAATTAGCTTATAGTTAATTTACGTAGCAAGGAAGTGAAAAAAACAATTAAATCTTTTTGAATAATTATTATTCAAATTTTTATTGCCTAATATAACTCTTAAAATATTAATCATTATTAATACTCTTTTAAGTAATATATTTTACTTTTAGTAGCTTTTATTTATAAATTTGTATATATTTTTTAATTTGTATAATCTATCGCTATCACCTATCGATAGTTTGTTGTCCCCCCCTGTGGTTTCTTGCTATTTCTACCAACGGTCCCACTGAAAAAGCTGCGACCGACAACAACAACATAAACAACAACAACATCGCCAAGTAATTTTTTTGGCCAACTCTCCGAGATTCAAGAGACGAAAACGGAGATTGACGGATTGCGGAAGAGCGGCCTCATCAGCAGACGCGGAAGTAGTAACCAAAACACAACTCGCCACCAGCCATGGCCGCGGTGCTGCCTGAGAACGCGGCCGAAATTGCGGTGGCCAACGCAATCAATAACATCAACGGGAATAATGCAAATGGACGCAACCGAGTGCTGGCGGGCGGTGGTGGCGGCGGCGGCGGAGGTGGCGGACAGGTGAGTGTAGACATGCTAGAGCGGCACCCTTATCTTGGCCCTGTTTCGACTTGCAGAACAACATGATGAACATGCGGGATCGCCTGTTTCACGCCATTTACTTTCGGGCGGCGGCTGCCTACGCGGAGCTGGTCCCACGGTGAGTGTCATTGCTCCCTGCCTTATCGTTGCCGCTCTCTTATCACTATCTGTGTGCGATCCAGGAAGGTGCAGCTGACCATCGAGTTCCTGCTGCTGGCCAAGGCTTTGCTGTTCTTCTTCACCCTCATCTACGTGCACAATGCCTTCATCAAGAACCCGTGCACCTGCCTCCAGGAAGTGCAGAACTGGCCACGCGAGGGAGTCATCAGGCAAGGATTAACCCGGCCTTCAGTTATCTTAAATGCCAATTATCTGTTATTATTTTTTACAGAGTGGAGATCATTCCGCATCTGGCGGAGAAGCGGGCCATTTGGCAGGGCATCAAGCGGGACCAGCAAATAGTGCGCTCCTTAAAGGACTCCTAGTAGGTTATTTTAAACAATTGTAAAGGATTAAGACTCATTAAAGACTCTCATGTTTCAGTTACTACGGCATAGGCCCACAAACCCACGAGAATCATAACCAGTTGAAGCGCTACGAATCGATCCTGGGCAGACTGGGCCTGCCCGTTCGCCCCACCTTTGCCTACAGCAACGAATCGCTGTACTACTACTTTGATGCCATCAATATACTGGACACCTACGATCATCCCAATGCCATTCAGCTCAAGAACGAAGAAGATGATGGTGGGATTATGATTAAATGCTTCCTATATCTTTACTTTATCCTATTTATATTCACAGAAGAGCAGTACATTGTGGAGTACTCGCTGGAGTACGGCCATCTGCGACTGTCGGCTGCCACCAGGAAACGCCTGCAGATCCCCGTGCTCACTGTCCAGCTGGATCCCAATACGAACAAGTGTTTCGGTGACGGGCTGACGCGATATCTGCTAAAGCGTTTGCTGGGGTAACTTTACTCTTTATTCAAACTGTTTCCCCAAACTAAAACCTATTTTTTGCATAGCTATGATGACTTGCTGATGGCCTCTGTGCGAACCATTGCCGAGAAGGAGGAGAACAAGGGCTATCTGCGCAATGTGATCACCGGCGAGCACTATCGCTTTGTGTCCATGTGGTGGGCAGCCTGGAGCAGCTATCCCGTTGCCTTTTTTGTGATGCTGCTGTTTGTAAGTGACTTAGTTTAATTTATTTAATTTTATATCCTTACATAAACTCTCCCCTCTCTTTCAGACCTTTTCGGTATCCATGCTGCTTCGGTACTCGCATCACCAGATCTTTGTCTTCATAGGTAGTTACTCCGAGGAGCATTGGCTAATTGAAATCCCTTTAATAACTCTTCTTTCTGTCTTTACAGTGGACTTGCTGCAAATGCTGGAGTACAATGTGTCCGCCCGGTTTCCCATAGCTCCCTTGCTAACCGTCATTCTGGCGCTCGTAGGTGAGCTAAACCCCTTGCGACTAACTAACTTGCAAGGCCATTAACCGTGTGCCATCTCTGGTTCTATCTCTGCTACAGGAATGGAGGCCATTATGTCGGAGTTCTTCAACGACACCACGACGGCCTTCTACATCATACTGATTGTGTGGATAGCGGATCAATACGACGCCATATGTTGCCACACAAGCATCACCAAGCGTCATTGGCTCAGGTGCGTACCACACTCTCTGCTCTACACTCACAACCCCAAGCGCGTTGTCCGAAAAAGGCTATCATTTATTTTTTTTGCTCCTGAGAAATCGTCCGTGGCCCGAACAAATGACAAATTCAATTACATTAAGTCTGCAATCCTTTCCAGCATCTATGTATGTACGTGTGTATGTTGCTGCCGTCGGGCCATAGATAATAGCATCCAGTCGGCATCTTGGCCATTCCCACCTCCCGTCATCAGCACTTAACAGTTCATTTCGTTTAGTTTCGCATATTTTCCTTCTCCAACGTAGTTTACACTCCTTGCCCCGAGTCCCGGTGGTTATTTGAAAATTAACTTGGCTTGCGCAAGCCTCCCCCGGGGCCAGGAACAAATCGACCAGTGGCCATCCATCCCCTCAGCCTTGGGGGCGGCTGTTGGGGGTAGTGTTCCCCACTCACACACAGACACCGGCAAACAGAGAATTTCATCACTTAAGTCAACAAGCGTAACCCAAGCGCCTAGCCACATCCATGTAGCTCCCAACCAACTGGGCCGCGCCATTAGCAAACATTTAAATAAACTCGCTTCTTCATAACACAAAAAAAAAAAAAACGAGAGGGAAATATGCGGAAAAGCGAAGGAAATTTAGAGCCCGGCGCTCATTCCCGTTCGATCGACATTAATGACCATGCACGTCAGGACGAGGACATGACAGGACAGGACGGGACAACCCCATCGTTTCGTAACCCATCCCCAGCCCAGAAGCGTAGCTACTTTGCGGTTTATTACGCGCACTTTGCATAATTGAGAAGCGGCCGCCGCAAAGAAATTATTTTTACTTTTTTATTTCGGCAACTCGGCGGGCATCAATTTCCACGTTGCGCCGAAGGAGGGACCATCAATAATTCAAAAAGACACTCGAAAATTCCCTTTTTAGCGACCGTCCGTCCATCGGTCCGTTCGTCTGCCTTGATTATGAATTCATGTGCATGCATCCGTCCTCAATCACTGCCCTCGTCGCCGCCTTGCTTGCGGTGTTGATTTTGCGTAATTTGCGCCGAATTAAATGGCTATCAGTGTGCTCCCTGAAATCGAGGCCCGCCCGCCGCCTGGCCTCCTTGAAGACCACTTGTCGTCGTATTTATATTCATTAAAGATTCATCGACGCGAATGATTTTAAATGCTGGCGGCTTGTGTTTGCCCAGAGCTTGTCGCGGGATTGTTATGGAAATGGGAAATGGCAATGCCAGCGACAGCGACATCTGGAAAATGCCCAGGCGATATAGCTTCAATTAGCTGGGAGCTTTCGTTCGGTGTATGTGGGGCAGAAATTAACAATTTATGAGACGAACAAGAGAGAGCACCCATAGAAACTCTGCTCAAATATCTCCGAAACGAGATGAAAAGGTAAGGTAGTCCTGATTCCGGATGCCATCGATAGTTTCCATACGCACAGAGACTACTAATCTGTGGGGCTGGCTGACTGGCTGGCTGGTTGGCCAAAAGAAGTAGCTTTTGTGTCTGCCGGCCCTTGGAGTTTCGCATAACTCATCATTTGCTCGCCCCGAGATTGTCAAACTTTTTGTGAGGCAAAAAGTTTTGAATGAAAAAATATCCAATTGCAATGTGTGCGCCGGTTGAGAATCCTTTTCTGTGCAATTGAATGGCAAACAATATTCGATGTTTCGCCTTCGTCTAGGTAGCTCCAATGGGGATCCAAGGAGGAGAGCTTCTCCTGGGGCAGCTGCTTGGTCCTCGCTTTAAGTGAAATTAATTCAGCGAAGGGTCTGCACTATCCCCCAGCATGTGTGTGCCATATGGAGAGGACACTCCGCCGGAGCCATAAATGCAGGCATCTGAGTTTTTCCTCGGCGTGTGTGTCTGCAGGGTGTGTTTTGTGCGGGGAGAGAGAGAGATTGTGTGTGTGCTTTCGTACGGTTTAATTTTGCTGTTATTGACTGCCCCGGGCGGCGAAAGGGGTTTCCGGGACTGTTTTTCTATACCCTTGCACGGGGCATTAGTAGTTGGAGTAGCGAAATGTAACGTAATTCTTGTACTTATATAAGTATTTATTCAAAAAGTACTGTGATGGAAACAAAATTAGAAACAAGCATGAAGCTTGAGTTTAAAGCTCAATTATTAATTTTCCGCCACCTCAATGCATACGAATAGTACCAAATATTATTCCCTAATAAAATAACTATATAAAGTGTTTATTTTGTGAAAATATATGCGAAGATACCAGAGATATACCCAATTGTCCAGGTTACCCAGTATCTGACTTGGAAATAAAAATAGAAACCCACTACATTTTTGTACAAATATGACAACAAATTTATGAAAATCTTCTTATACCTTTTTATTATTTAAAAATCATTTATCGTGGATTATAATGATATAAAGTTTATATTATAAACCCTTTACCAAATTTGTATTACGTTTAAATCAATAAATTTTATTTATTTATTTATTTTTTTATATAAAGCTAACATTTGGTGTGAAACTAAGTGCTAACTTAAGATTGAACTTAA
>JAEIIH010031597.1:0-28937 GCA_018904745.1 Drosophila orosa
ATGAGCTACAAATGTTATAGATTAAATTATATACCTATTATAGTTTTAAAAACATAGACAAGCTTGAATTTAATTTCCTTATTTAATGACAACTGAAGTAACCGTCAGGATATCGTCAGCTCTCCAATTATTCGCAGTTATTAGTTCGTTGTAAAAGCTGCAACTTGGCGGTATCTCTGGCCAATCACATTACCAACTAAAAGTTAAATACTAAGCCAAGCAAACGGCATTGGTCCATTGGCAGCACTGCGCTGCACCGCCCCAAAAACTGTCGGAGATGTGTGTAGTAGCAGCAGCTGCGTTTGGCTCGAGTTCTCGAGGTTGTTGACACGTTCCGTTGGCGCCCCTGACTTTTTTTTGTGCCAGGCCATCATCATCGCCGGGCCGCGGTAACCGCGATTGCGATTTTTCGGTTCTTCAAGCAGAACGAAAAACGAAGAATCCATTTCGCTTTCCATCTTGTTGTCACCAACAATTTTTGGCCGCAAGCGCCTTTTTTGTTTATCTTGTGACTTTTTTCCGTTGACTTATTGTATTTTTTTTATTTTTTTTTTTGCCCAGGCATTGTTATTAATTCTTTTCGCTTTTTGCGCTACACTCGCAACTTTTTTACTGGGTTGCTGCTGCTTGCCATTTATTTTACGAACGGCTCTGCTTGTGCTGCTGGACTTTTGTTCCAGAGCGCAGCACGTTTAATTCACAAACAATTAATTAATTCATGCACATTTATGTTAATGTGCAGAAATTAATGTACCCCGCGAGGTGGTGAAGCGGGAAGGGCGAGGGGCCGCGAAGGGAGCGCGAAGCGGAATCGAAAAGTAGTTTAAGCACTTGTGCCGACTAGGCACAATTTACTGGATTCAAGAATTACAATATTTCTGTACTTTCAGCACAAACCAGCGACGAGTTGTGTAAGCCCGCAGTAGTGGAGTGTCGACTTGCCGACGACGACGACGACGACGACGGAGACGGAGACGAGCACCGCTGTTCCATTCCCATTCCCATTCCCTCCACACCATTCCACAGCGATCGATCGGCTTAGACCCTTCGACGACCACGCCCCCAAGCTGGACGCTCGCACCATCGCCTATCGACCGCTAACCCTTGGCGGCCACCAGCCGACGCTTATGGCCGAACTGCCAACGGCGCCGAACGGCGTCCCAAGCGGCGATTACCTGCACCGCTCCATCGACCAGCTGCGATCTTTGGGTCACCTGACCACAGCCCAATTGGTCCACGAGTACAAGCCCTTCAACATCACTGAGTTTCGCCAGAATGTTGCCGAACGGCTGGACTATTCGCTGAAGAGCGGTCTGGTGCAGCATCAGCAGCAGCACTTGGTTATGGAGCAGCAACAGCAACAGCAGCAGCAGCAGCAACACCCCGATCCCCAACAGCAGCAGCAACAGCAGCACTTGCACCACCAGCAACAGCAGCAGCAGCATCACCAGCAGCAAGTAAAGACAAGCTACAGTCCACCCAACTCACCGCCCACGCCCCACGAACAGCCGGAGCAAAAGGTGAGGCAAATTCAAAGTCTACAAACCCCATAAATACCTTAGACCCCGTTCCAAACAGCACCAAGAACCAAGTGAGAATTCAAACTTATCCAAACGTATTCCTCGTTTATTTTCAGTATGATCCGAGTAGATCACCACCACGCAACGGCAGTGGAAGTGGCAGCAACGGCTCCTCGCCGGAGGGGGAGGGCCGACGTAGCGACGGCGACCAGACAAAGCCGTACAAGTGTGCCTCGTGCAGCAAGTCCTTTGCCAACTCCTCGTACCTGTCGCAGCACACGCGTATCCATCTGGGTATCAAGCCGTACCGCTGCGAGATCTGCCAGCGTAAGTTCACGCAGCTGTCGCACCTCCAGCAGCACATCCGAACGCACACGGGGGACAAACCGTACAAATGCCGGCATGCCGGCTGCCCGAAGGCCTTCTCGCAGCTCTCGAACCTGCAGTCGCACTCCCGCTGCCATCAGACGGACAAGCCGTTCAAGTGCAACTCCTGCTACAAGTGCTTTGGCGACGAGATGACCCTGTTGGAGCACATACCCAAGCACAAGGACTCCAAGCACCTGAAGACGCACATCTGCAGTTTGTGTGGCAAGTCCTACACGCAGGAGACCTATCTGCAGAAGCATTTGCAGAAGCACGCCGAAAAGGCGGAGAAGCAGCAGCATCGGCACACGGCCCAGGTAACAGCGGCCGCCCACCAGCAACATGTTCCGACCGGCGGGATTGGCTTGAATCTGCAACGCCAAGCTATGAACGACGTGAACGCTGCCTACTGGGCCAAGATGGGGGCGGACAGTGCGGCGGCCTCTCTGGCGGAGGCCATACAGCAACAGTTGCCGCAGGCCACGGGTCAGCCTTACGGGAACTTTGCCTCCCTGCAGCAACAGCATCAGCAGCAGCAACAGGAGCTGCTGCAGCAGCATCATCAGCGATTGGCGGACACGCCCGGTCACTCGCACAGTCCGCATGAGGAGGCCGCAGGCGAGGATCTTGTCCTGCGACAGTCCACGCCACAGCATCACCTTCAGCAGCAACAGCAGCAGCAGCAGCAACAACAGCAACAGCATCCGGCACAACACCAGCCGTCGCCTGGGCCAGGTTCATCGGCTTTTACTCCCTTGGCAGCGACAGTGGCACCACCACCGCCCCCTCATCTCCAACAGCATCGCGGACCGCCGGCGGCCACTGCCGCGTATCTCTACCAGCAGAATGCTGCTGCTGCAGCTGCCGCCTTTCCCACTCAGCTCATCTCGCTGCATCAGATCCGGAACTATGCCCACCAGCCAGGAGCGGCGGGCCTAATCGCTGGCGATCACCTCACCCTGGGCCTGAGTGCCGTGAATGCGGCCAAGGAGAAGGCGCAATAGTATAGGCCGGGTCGTGGCCAAAAGAGGCAGCAACGATGACATTAGTTTAAGGTTTACGTTTAAACTGGTTTGGATTCGAGTCTCCACCAAATGAACCCTCGAACCCAACCCAATTGAAACGTTTGAGCTAACAGTAAGTTAGAAGTTAGTTAGGCGCAAATTGGCAGGAGCGCATAGGAGCATTGCATTGCAGTTGGTTTCCCTGTGCCCCTCTACTTTTCACATATCCAAAAAATAACTTTAATGTTGTATACGATTCAGCCAGAAAAAAGGAACAACTATATCACTGCCCAAGACCGATGAGGAAACCAACTGCACTGCCTTAGCTCCTTACCTTCGCGATTTTAAGAATATTTCATGTAGGCCAACTCAGGATTTTCTATACGATATTTATATTCCCCTATTCCCTTCCCGAATAGATATATCCGTAAGCAATATGTAAACTAAAACTCTGAATTATTCGAATAAGTTGAATAGGTCACAGTTTTGGTATAAGCTAGCAGCCGTACCAAGTACATAATATATATAACTTAGATTGTACATAGATGTATGTAAATGTGTGCTGTATATGTGAACGTACTTTAGATACTTTCTAATTTATCAACTAATTAGTATCTTAAGGATATTTTCTACCTGTTAGGCAAGCTGAAAGTGAGAAATCGATTTGAAAGTGTACAATTTAAACCCTAATAAATTTTTAAATTATTTATAAAATAAAACTATGCGTTCTTTTTCCAATTCAGCCGCAGGATTAGCATTTTAATTAGCGAACCGAATATGCAACGATCCAGAAAACTGCAACCTAATCCGCTTAGCGGCCTCAAGACGAACGAACTCCCTTTGTGCTAGAGAGGCGACATAAGAGATTTATGTTCACCCCATATAATAATCGGAGTATCCACAGGGAAATCGGATCGAGGCTTATCTTTGAGTCTCTTCTCGCTGGCAGCTGCCTCGGTCGCTTGGCTTAAGACGTGACACTGGCGTAGTTCTTAGGGGGGTTGGCCTCGCCAAAAAAAAATGCTCTGTCAGATATGTAGGTTCCCTCGAATCAAAATGCTTCGCTGCGCTCGAATGGCGATTAATGATTGATGACTGATTGAGTCTTGAAACTTTTTGGTTGGCCCATCGACTGAGAGATTAATGGGAATGATTCATTTTACTGGATTGGCCTGGGTCTTGAGTTCTTTTCGATGTGTTTTGCATATGCACGGGCATTTTTACCTGATATAAAAACTAGTTCAGCGTCGCTTAACATTTTCGAGACTTCTTCACTCTGCACGATTTGCAACTTGAAGTCGGAAGAGTACGATCTACTTAAGAAATTACTGAACTTGGAGAACTTTACACTGAATGGTGTTGGAGTTACAGAGATCTTAAGACATTTGACGGATTAGTAAGCTGATATCCAAGTTATATTCAATCTATGAGCAACTGTGCAGGGTTTATCTGAAATATCTTCAAGCAAAAGCGAATTTCATAGCTAATTAATAAAACAATAAATTTAAAAATCCCACACAAAACCAGTTTAAGTTGTTAACAGGTGTTTTTTTATTCATTATTATATTTTCTCTCTTTATTTTGCGTTTTTTTCTTGACTCCCTCTGTCGGTGCTTACCGCAGCGTTTGAATGGGATTATAAATAGCAGCAAATTTTGTTAAATAAACAAAAAAAAAAAAAACACACTGCTTTTATGATCTTTTTATGCCGCAATAAAAACGAAATAAAATCTCCTAAAGAGTCCATAACAATGGGTATTTGTTGGAAATAAATAGACACCCACAAAAGGAGTTAGGGCAGCACGACAAAGAGTTTGATAGAGACATAAACTCGCTAAAAGGATTCTTTGTTTATCAACAAAGATCGGTGTCTTTGCGAAAATTCGGCACGATCCTTTGGCACAAAAAAAAAAGGACAGGACACCCTTGAGCGAGCTACAAGGATCGCTGACAAGAAACCAACAAATCATCAAAGTAGAATTGGCAAACACACCGCAGAGGACAAAGCCCGGGGATAAAAGGGATTTGGAGATCGATAATCGATCATTTGGCAGTTGTGCAAAATGCAAAACAAAGGCTTCCACAATGCAAAAATGAGGCGAAGGGGGCAAGCCATCTTTTTAGCACATCCGCGAACCCTTTTCCTTTCTTTTTTTTTGAGGGCTCTGCAACCCAATGTTTGCCAATAATTTAATTGATAAATGATTTGATTTCTGCCAGCCATCGCCATCGATCATAGAGAAGCATTGAAAGCATCGAGGCCCTGTCTACGCGCGATTAGCATATCAATGCGCATTATTATAGATGCACTAATGATCATGGGATTGTTTGGTGGTTATTGTCCCAGATCTTCGGGGTGGCTCTTCTCTGCCTCCCTTTCCTTTTCGTTTCTTACGGGTCTGTCTTGTCTTTGGGTGCTGAAATCATCACGATTCCGTACCCGTTGGGAGAGTCTCATCAGGCTTTGTTATGCTAACTATGAGAAAAAAATGAGGACTATGTCCTGCCTGGGTCCTTGGTCCTGGGACTGTCACTTTTACTTGCAGCTTGATCGATATGATAATTAGAATGCAGTGCCCGAGGCCAGACAGGCAGCTCTTCCCTGAGAGTGGCATCTGTCTAAGGAGATCCTCAGAGTGGGCTCTAAAAAAAAGAAGAAAATCAAAAAATTAAAGACTACAACATAAAATATACCGAAAATGTATTATAACATATTAAGCGAATTAATATTTTATTTTATTAACTTCAAAACTAAGTTAAACTAGAGTTTAAATAACATTTCAATATTTAAACATTATATTTATATTTATTAATAAAAAGACATTGTCTTCCTTTTCTAACTTTGATTTAGTTTGCAGAAAGTATATCCTAAGTATTATCAAAAAACCTTATTTTGTTTATAAATCTCGCCTACAGCTTTTCTCTCAGTGCGTTTCAGTTCATTTATCAGTTTTCGAAAAGGGCATTATGCAAAACTACTTTCATTTGAATATTGTCTATGCAGTTTCAATGCCAAGAGATCATTTCGGTGCCTGCAGAAAGGCGTCATCAAAGGCATCAATAGATTTATGGTTTCTAAACTCCAGACCCGAAATCAAAACACACACAGCCAAGGCAAGGGAGGGAGAGATAGTAGGATCCGATCATCATCAGGGGTTGCACACAAAACATCCGCCGAAAAAAAGAAAAAAGAAAAACCTTTCACCCCAGAGAACTTCTCGTTCTTCTTGGCAAATGAAAGGGACTCGAAGAGGGATCCTTTCTCTTGCGCAACCCGTTCCCCGGCATGGCATTTAGTCGGTTCGCCATTCAGCGATTCTTTTGGATAAACTATTTATGAAATTATTAAACAATGCACACAATATGCGGATACACTCCACCGATTAGCCTGGGCTTTGAACAGATCGAAAGAGAATGGCACGAAGGTGTGTATGTTTTTCCCATAACTTCTTGTTCCTGTGGCATTTGCATTTTATCCTTTCTCAGTCGAGAGACACCGTGGGCTCCTTGCCAATTGTGATACCAACGTATTGTTCGATTCTAATAAGGTGCGATATTGTGAAATTTGATGCGATTTTCGTTAGCTATTCTTATAACCATATTTGCACCCTTTGAGCTGAATGGATATTCGCACACCCAAAACTGGAGGGCACACTCTATGGTTCTATTGTTGAGGTTTCTCTTTCCGGGCTGGGCCTGTGTTTGGATTGATTTCCCCTTTATCTTTTCGATTGTTCGGTAATTGATACTTAAGCGAATATTGGCATATTGCCAAAAAAATAAGAAGGTTTGCGGGCATTTTAATTAAGCGTTTTGATTGCAAATTTTATGAGTAAATCGAAGATGATTTGAAGGCTTGAGTGATTGATGCATATTTGCATTTGTTTGATTTCTACCAATCCAAATGAGATCCGATTTACTTAATGCATTCTGTAAGTTCTTTTACATATTGAATTTCACTTCCTTACTTGGAGTTTGTTTGGTAATAATCCCTTGTTCGAGATAGTATTTCATTATGAAAGATCAACATATGTTGGATGGAGGCTAAGTAATGCCTCACAGATGGTAGCGCCTTCTTTTTCATTATCACATCTCCTTTTTAAAATAAAGGAAATATAATAAAATTCCACCAAAGAATGTAATATATTTTAAAGAAATTTAAATATATTTTATTGCCAAGTAAATATATCTTTAAAATCAATAAAAACATTAATAAGCTTTAGCAGTTGAGACATATCCAACTCTATAGTATAAAGTGTGTGTTCTTGATCATTATCAACAGCAGAGTCGATCTAGTCAAATCCCTTTATCGACTTCTATCCGTTTATATGCAGACTACAGTTTCGTGGCGTCAGATCAATGTGAATTAAACATTCTTAATAGTTTTTCTACGGATCGGTTCACTATATATTATGGGTGTCAAAGAAACAAACGGAAAATTAATAAAAAAATACTATAGTTTATATGCAATTTCTTCCTAATAATGATATAAATATAAAACCGTAGCACAATATCTTGTTTACGATTACGAAATCGTGATTTTTAAAGGCATCGCTCCCATATCCCATGTCCTTACGACTCCCTTTTTTATATTGTATATAAATTGTAAGTTTACTTAATTCAAAACCCAATTATAAAGTTTTTTCCCCAGGAACAACCCATTTTTTTTTAGCCTATCAAGTACTTAACAATGTTTACAATTACTCGAACCAAACCCCAGATTGTATGCTGATACAAATTGTTACAACTTCTAAAATAAATCCTTGACAACCAACACGTGTTAAGTTAAAAAAAAAGTTGAATGAAATGGCAAAAAATAAATGTTAACTGCGTAATTGAAAGAAAGGACATTGTGAGCTGGATGCTGCCATGAAATGACGCACTAACAAACATTTAATTACCATTTTCGCACCGCCCTTTGTCGGGGAGCTGTTTTTCCCGACTCTCGTGACAAAAAAGTACCCAAAAAAAATGTGGATAAAAAACGACTACTACAAAAACTACAATCAAAATGGATGACAAAAAAAACTTGTCACACGGGATTTGAACATTTCTAAAATAGGGAAGAAAAAAGACGCGGCAAAAAAGCCTAGCTCGGTGCAATTATAAACTGCTTTTTTCGGTAGTCAAGCATAAAAAATTAGGGACCAAAAAAATACAAAAAGGAAAAAAATGGGTTAAAAAACTGCAGAGCCCAAACAATGAGGGCTGCAAGGATGAGCTCACGGTCTGGGCTCTTTTTTTTTGGAGGACATAAAAAATCACCCAAAAAAGTATGCAACGGGCGGCATTTGGTTACCTAATTTGAATATTTGGCGCTAGAAATTTTCTCACGATTTTTTTTAGACTACCCACAGCCCAAGACACACACACACGGGGCTCACAAGGCTCAGGGTGACGATCAAGGATAATGAAAGGACTCGAGCACAAAGACGGCAGACGGGCCTAGAAGACAAGGAGTGAAAAAAATCCGGATTTTTTTACCTCATTTCCATGCGGAAGCGTTTCCTTGCGCGAACCGCCAAGGGCGAGAGGACAAAAGAGGACGAAAGGATGCCTTAATTTATGCACAACACGTTCGCGGATCGGACGCCCAAAGGGTTGAGAGAACCCGAGAGCTATGTACGTTCCCGGGACATCGTCTCGCATTTGCATACGTGATCAAGGCAGAAGGGTGCGTCGCCAAGCAGGACAGGGTCAAACATCATTTTTCATTTATCCTCCGTAAAAAAAACGAAAACTAAACGAAAAAAAAATCGTATGCTCTTTGAAATAGAAAAATACGTAAATTATTTAAATTACGTTTTTTTCCCCTGAAATTTCTGTTAATGCGCAGGACCAAGGTGTGTCCTGTGAGCTGCAAAGACGCTCAACTGGGTCACTCTGCTAGGTAAACCACCCAAGATCCCTTTTGCAGGGAGTAAAGACCTCTCTCTGTGATCGTCCTGAGGATAAATCTCTTCTCCTTCGGGTATTTGTTGATCTATTTAGCATATTTTAGCATTGTCTATGTCGATTTGAAACGCCTTTGGCAGGATTCTAAATCAATATTTGCTCATTAGTCACAAGCAATAATTTTAATTATTATAATTTAAAGGGGAATAATAAAGCAGAGCAGCTGCGTAAACTGGGAGGGTATTAATAATGTAAAGGAGATACTTTCAGTTTTTATTTAAAGCCTCGATCATATTTTAATCTCCTATTTAACTTTATAAATACTTTCCCATATTAATTTATTAACTTTTCACCTTTTCCGATACACCTTCTTATTAATGGCTTGATGCCCGATTAAAGTGTTTTCGTAATAAAAACACTTCAGTTTAAGATTAAAATCGGATAGCCTTATTCATCAGAAACCAAAACGAAATGAACTAAGCCCCGAAATATGCCAAGCTCCGCACAGAAAATTAATCAAATTATACCCTATCAGTAGATAAGCGAAATAATATCCATCAAATTCTATAATATGTATACGGCGAACGTAAAATTATGCAAAATATATTCCGTCGTTGAAATAGAAATTTTGCAAAAGCCAGGCACCTATTTTTGTTAGCTTTGTTTGCGTGAAATTAATTAAGTTACTTAATTACAGGTACAAGATATAGACAAAGATCGATTCCCCCTTCACCTGTGCATCTGCCAACTGGTTGACTTGTGCCAAAACACTCTTTTCTTTTGCAAAAGGTTTACCTGTCGGCCATTAGTAAGAGTTGAATTTGGCGATAATATTCGCAGTATTCGCCAGTGGTTGTACCTTGGAAAAGTTAACTTCAAATAAAGACAATCTCAAGCAGTTTATTTCAGAGGGTATCATCCAAACCAAATCTCTGATTTTTTTTGGCAAGTATAATTTTGGTAGAAGCGACATAATGATTGATCGTGTGCCAATTGTTGACGAAGACAAAAAATAAAAACGTAAAGCGTAAAGTGGAAGGAGGGGGCGAACATTAAAACACTTAATTTTTTATTTTTGCTGTGGCTACCTTTGTTCTCAGCCAAATGAATTAAATTTGTATTTACCTTCTGAATTCGTTGTTGCTGTGTGTACGCAATTTAAGTGAAGATTCGGCTTCTAACCAAACCGGTTGGCACTCGCATTTGCCTTTGTAAGTCTTTTTGCAAATACGGGCCAACACCAAGATGAGGGAATAGAATATGATACATATATGTATTTATGGGAGACATGATAATCCAGAACCATTATTCATTATACTGATCATAAAAAAAAAGCATAATACATTATATAAATTTCATTCTGGATTTCACTAAAATGAATAGTAAAGTTTGGGTGGAAAAAGTTTTACTTTCTAGTGTAGGTTCCCAACTTCTTAAAAATAGTTTACTTAATCTCCAACCGAAATTAAAAAAATATAGGAAACGCCTTACGCTATTATTTAAAACCATATTTTATAACATTAGTGTTCCAATTGTTAACTAAGGTTACCCTGTTGCCACTACAAGAGTATTAAAAATTAAATTTTCAATTTGCAGTTCATAGATATTCTCAAATTAATATTAATAATACATATTCTCAACTTAATAATAATAACAGATAATAGTTCATATATTCCAGATATAATATAAATTATAATAATATTTATATAATGATACTGATATATTTTGGAATTTAATTTCCAATGTGACGACTTCAACGATTTGAGGAAAAGTCTTTGTGTGATGTGGGCATCCGGCATACGGATCCAGGAGCCGCACACCACACATTTTATAGCGGACGCCAACCGCTCGAAAAGTACCGAGCTACCCGGGGTAATCTCATGGCGAATTTATAAAGGCTTGGCCTGGCATGGCCGATTTATGACCAAAGTAAAAATATAAAAAATATATCGATATTGCGATATTTGGCAAGGCATATCACGATATAAATATATTATTTTAAGAAAAATATCGATATATAGATATTTTGATATATTATCAACAACCCTACTTTATAGTTTATATAAAAGCAAGACGCTGAGCATTAAAGCAGCAGTCGTCGTTTGTCTTTCTTTGAATGAGGACTAACTTTTTTTAAAATTTATTTGTCTTTATTTTAAACTCTTTTGTTTTATATCTTAATTTATTTTATTTTAACATAATATTAAATACAACATGTATATAATTATTTTTGTTTAACTGTTTTTGGTTTCTTGATTTCCAATTGAGTTTTCTGTTTGTTTCTTCAGGGTCTTCCTTTTGTATCATGATGCTAACCTTCTTGTTGAAGGAAATCTTTTTTCTAGCATTTAGGAGCCAAGGCAAAGGCTGGCTTTGTCTTTCTTTGAATGAGGACTAATTTTTCTTTTATTGAATTCTTTATTTTAAACTTTTTTGTTTTATATCTTAATTTATTGTACTACAACATAATATTAAATACACATTGTATATATTACTTTTTATTTCATCAGGTTCTGATCCTTCTGGGGGTTCTTATTGAATCATGATGCTAGTTCTTGAAGTGCTTGGTTTATCATTATTTGAATGAGGACTAATTTTTTTTTATTGAATTCTTTATTTTAAACTTTTTTGTTTTATATCTTGTTATTGTATTACAACATAATATTAAATACACATTGTATATATTTATTTTTGTTTCTTCAGGTTCTGATCCTTCAGGGTCTTCTTATTGTATCATGATGCTAACCTTGTTTTTGAAGGAAATATTATTTCTATGATTTAGTGTAGGAATACACTTGGTGAGGTGCCCTGACGCAAAATTTGTCCGGATTTATAGCAATGTTCCAACGGCAGGCCCATTTCTCAAATTAAATTCTCAGTTATATCTGTATCTTGTTGCAACTTAGATGCAATTATCCATTGGCCAACACAGCAGTGTCATCTGCAAAAATTGTAACTAGCAAGTTATTGGAGTCAAAAAACATATAGTCAGCTCTGACTATCTTTGCTTGTGAAGCAGGCACGACTATGATGCCTTTAACCTCATGCAAGAGTACTGGTGGCCATACCCTTTCAAAAGCCTGCACCAAGTAGGCCCTAACGAAGTACTCTTTTCCGTGAAAACCATCTAGAATAAAGCCTAAGCCTGTAGCTGAACTGGAACTTCGCGATTGCCTTGACAACTCTAGTTTCTAGGATCCTTTTTAGGATGCACCTCTCAAGCGTATATCAATTTGTTCTTAAAATCAATTGTTAATTGTGTATGTACCTATTCACCAACTTAAGTCAGTTTTTGGCCAAACTTAGCTCTCAGTGCGCCCCCAGTGGCAGGACACGTTACTCAATTTCCAATTTTTTAAATTTCCCGCCGTTTTTCCACTGCGGCGAAGAGGTGTTACCGTATGCATTTACAATTTTCGCCGCAAGTGGGATATTTTCGTCAGCCAGCGTTGTTCACACCAACACAATAAATAAAAAATATAAATTTGGCGGATAATGTTTTTAAATGACTTAGGACAGCCCCTTATACTAAAGCCTGGAAAGAAATATGGCCCATACGAGCAGGTGGGGTTTTAACTATGCATTTATCGTAATGAATTATACCATGTCGCTTGACTGTGCAGCACCGTGGAGCACTGGTCCTGTCATCTGCCGCCTTTAAGGATCATGTTGTTCCAGAGGAATGGTCTGAAGTCGTCGTTGGATCGGAGGCAGATCTCTGTCGCCTGCGACTGCTTAATATATTTAAAACACATTTTGCGAGCTGCACTTTGAAAACGTTGAGCCCCAATAAACCCATGCAAATAGAGCACGGTGAAACCAATATCACAATCACCTTGATACCAGCGGGCAAAAGGGAAGATGACTTGGAGGTGCACCTGTACTATATCGAGAGTTCGTTCTTCCATGAGATCATATCCAGCACAACTAACAGAGTCCTTTCTCTTTCCAGATGGCCACACAAGAACTCTCATTGTGGACCGCATGCCCAGGTACTTGGATTTCCTGCCCAAAGCCAATGCATCCTTTCATCGGGGCCTCGGCCAGGAGATCGATGTAATGTACATAGATGAAGGACTTCTAGATGGAACGCCTTTAAATGAGGATCTCTACGCTCTTGCTCACCTGCTAAGACCAAAGCACATCTATGGACTGAGGCAGAAGGAGTTGCCCAAGTGGCTGCTTGATCTCCGCCAGCAGAAAGATCTATACGAGCCGATATAATTAAAAGTCAACAGTGTTGTAGAAAATTATGCATTTAAAACGAAAGACCTGGTAACAGCCAAATAAAATCTACCACGAACTCATATTCCCAGCCCCAAACACTATCCCTTTGTCGCCTTGGCCTTGCTTTTCACCTTCTTCACGCGCTTCAGGCCATCCATTTTGCTCTTCATGAACTGCGAGTACATGCCCATCATGGTGGGCACATCCTCCTGGCGCACGACGGTGGAAATCTGCCGGAAGAAGCATTTAGTATTAGTAATTGTGTTTCAAGGTGGAGCCCGGGGTGGCGTTACCTTCTGCGACTTGGACTGGGCTCGTATCAGGCACATGTAGGTAGCTGGCTTGGGCAATGGCGGTCTGCCGGCTCTGGGCACGGGCTTGTCGTGGCCATCATCTAGAAAACACATTGTTATTATTGTTGTTTTCCGCAGACACGATGCCTTTCGTCTGGAGCAGCTCTACTCACAGCGCTTAAATGTCATCGTAAAGGATGAGTCCTTCTTCGCCGCATTGGCGATCTTCTCCAGGCGCAGGATGAACTGCAATTAGAAGGGGTTAATTAGCCATTTAAAGCAGTTGTTTCGCTTTATTTACGTTGGAATTGTCCAGCAAAACCATTTCGTGGCAAATAAAAAAACGAGAAATGGTGTGGCCAGACTTTTGAGTTTCAACCAGAGGTGCCAGACTTTTGGGTCTCGAGCAACAAGCGTTGCCAGACATTTGAGTCACGAACAACCAGCGTTGCCAGATTTTAGGTCTCGAGCAATAATTGCTGACCGGAGGCAACCAGGGCTGCAAAGCCTCTTTGTTTTCCCATATCGATAATCGCATTCGGATCGAGTTGGCAGCTCCAAATGATTGGTTGAGAAAGCAGAAAAAGGCGAGAAAAAATCGTAAAACTACGAAAACCTACAAGTGCGGGGCAACCAAGGAAGCTGTTGCACACACGCCGGACCACTATCCGCGCCCTCCGAACACCCACGCCCGCGTCCGCCGCCACCACGAGAGCAGCGCCCAGCAGCACAGCCCGAAATCGGCAGCAGCAGCTTCGCTTGCACCACGAATAGGAAAAATTTCAGCCGCTCGAAATCCGCGCCAGCCAAAGGAAGCGCCGCCCACGCCGTCATCAGCACTAGCGTGTGAATTAGCCCCACTCGGCCCCTGGCTCGCAACCACATCAATCCAGTGCTCGACGCAGCTCCAGTCAGCGCCACAAAACTCGGCGAAACATGGTGAGCAATTTGCATTGCTCCAAGCCGGTCGTCACCTCCGGTGATCAGGCCAGCCTGGAAGCAACCTATTGTGTGTGTGTGTCGCTGGAAGAGCATTCCTCTGTCCAGTGGAAGGCCAAGCCACTGCCAGCAAAAGCTCAGTGTTCCAGGGTAACACAATCACAAGCCAGCACTGAACTTTGACCGAAACGAAACGCTCACTCACACGCACTTCTCCTCCCTCTCTCCCCCTCTTGCACCTTGCAGGACGTGTTCCTGATGATCAGGCGGCAGAAGACCACCATCTTCACGGACGCCAAGGAGAACACAACGGTGGCCGAACTGAAGCGAATGATTGAAGGTGAGTGCGGTGAGCCAGCCGGCGGTCAGCCAGTCGATGGCTGGCTGGCTGAGTGTGCGTGTTCCCCTATTTATAGACTGGCAATATATTGGGTAATTCCATGATTGGCTTACTTACTCCTCCCGCGCAGGCATACTGAAGGTGCAGCCCCTGGACCAGCGGTTATACAATCAGGACAACGATGTCATGGAGGACGACAGCACGTTGCAGGACTACGGCGTGACGGTGTCCACGGCCAAGGCGCAGTCTCCGGCGCAGCTGGGCTTGACATTCAGGTGAGCGGAGCAGTTGTTGTTGCTGCTGCTGCTACTCTGAGACTCTGAGACTCGCTGATAAGCAGCCAGAGCTGCGCGGGTTATCTAGCGAACGCAGCTCTCAGTCAGCACGTGTCCCGCTCAATGGGTTGTAATGACCTTTCTTTTGTTCCTTGTTGCAGAAACGAAGTGGGCGACTTTGAGACACTGGACATGTCACCATACTCGGCACCACCAGACTTACCTGAAGTGATGAAAAACCAAGAGGCCTCGAACGGACAGGAGCAAGTTGCATAAGGAGGAGCAGTCAGAGTCAGTCGTCGTCGTCAGTCAGTCAGTCAATCACCCCTACGAAAACAATAAACAGCAGCAGCAGCAAACACATCATCAAAGGCAACAGCAGCCGCATCAACTAAGCCACAAGAAGTGTGTGTGAGTGTGTGGCGAAACGAGACAAACTAAATCCGCTAAAATATCCAGAGACTCAAATCCTACTGTCGCTCGCTTTTGTCCCCAACCCGCAACCGCAAACGAAACGAAAAATTAATGAAATGAATGAAACGCCGAACGGAAGGGCGAGATCTGCACTCGGTTCCCTCGAATTGGGTGGCGATATTCACGCAAAACAACTGCAGCCGCAATAGCTAAATATGCATTTCTTTCGTTGTTTTTTAGCAAGAAACAATTCACTATGATTCTAACACAACAACAACAAATTGTACTTTGGAATGGGATCTATAATATTCGCCTTCAACTTTACCCAAAACTCCTCCCCCCCCCCCACTCTTGTTTGTTTCTTTTTTTATGGAATTTATACGAATTTGTTGAAAAATACACAGTCATAAAAAAACAAAAAGTAATGTGCGAAATGTGCCACATTGTGCAGAAATTTCAATGATAACCAGATACCCTTCGATCCTTCGTAAGCAGAGTGAAAAATCGGTGAATATTTTAATGAATATTGGGATCTAATTATATTATAATTTATAATCAAATCATTATTTTTGTAATAAGATTTAATTATTATTAAAAACAAACAAAGAAACCCTCCCCCCGCCATCAAAGCTAATCACTCTCATCCAGATCTGCAGTCATGGCGGCCACCTCAGCGTCATTGGCATCACTGCCGCCGCCCTCATCGTCGTCCTCGACTGCGGTGGTGCCATCAATAAACGAGGCATTGCCGCTCTGCTGCAGCTCCTGGTGCTCGAGATACTCCTGCAGCCGATCCTGGAAGAAGTTAATGAACGTCTGCTTCTGCTGTGCCGTCGCCGGAAAGTAGTGGCCGCCACTGTGCTCCAGAACCTCGACCTGCTTGAACTGAGCGGCCAGCGATTCGCTCATCTGCTTGGGTATAATCTCATCCGTTTGGCCGTAGATATGCAGCGTTGGTATGCTGATGGGCTCTTCGTAGGCGCTCATGTGCACCAAACTGCCGGACAGGAAGCCCGAGGCGAGCACAGCGAACTCGGGCCGGATGGAGGTTACTATGGTAAAGAAAGTACGATGAGTCTCTCTTAAGTTTTTACTTTACATCCTCACTTACGCTTCTTTTTGGCCAGTCCACATATCAGACCCACGAAGCAGGCACCTTGTGAGAAGCCCAACAGTCCCTGGAACGGGCCCTGCGTCCGCCACGCCTCCTCCACGCAGCGCAGGCTCTCCTGGAATCCAAATGCCGGGCCGCCCCGGTTGGTGCCCTTGAAGGTGCCGTCATCCTTGTTGGCCCACCAGCTGCGCTGCTCCGGCACAGGCTCGGCCGCCGATTCAAGCGCTGCGGCCACATGCGGCGCCGAAATGAAGATAAACTCCGCATACTTGGAGGCAAACTTGCGGAAGGAGCCGAGCTTGTTTTTGAAGGCATCGCCGTTCTGGCGATAGCCATGCAGGCAGAGCACGCGCACCTTTTCGGTGATTTCCAGCTTGGGCTGCTGCTTGCTTCTGCTGGCCCCACTCGAGCCGGCAGCCTCGGCTGCTGCATCGTTGTTGGTCATGTTAGCGGCGGGTTTTATCTTAGGTTTTTATTTATTAAAACTATAAAAAAACAAATGGGAAAGGTTGCCGAAGTGTGACCAACAAAATATAAAGAGCACCGAACAAAATACCAAATCATACCGGGAAACTTATATTCCACCAAATCAATTCATTAACATGTGAAATAAATTATGGATGGATTGCCAAATTAATATTACAATAATTTTATGTCTTATAAATTAATCGAATTCACCGCTTATTTATTATAAATTTGTGCTTATCCATCTAGCTTTGCTAAAATATACCAAAATATATTTTACAAGTTGGTAGCACCCTAGTAAATAAACGCACCAGGTGGCAACGCTCCAACAGAAAAAGCCGCATTTTTACGTAAAACTTATTTTTGGTAAATGCAACAAGTTTTCCGAGCTTTTCCCTTCGACAACACCTGCTAACGGTCCAGTAACTTCTACGGAGCAGCAGGAACGCCAGCCAGAGAATGATCTTCACCACAACGCTACTGTCCGCGCGCGGCAGCCTCTTCGGTTCGCTGATGACCAAAGTCAGGCAAGTTGTAGCCAAGGAGCAGGCCTCCGGCTTCGCTCCTCCTCCACCCAATGACACCGACAACAGATCACCACTCACACCCAACAGGCCTTTGGCAGCCGCCGGCATCAGCCACAGTCCGGTGGTGCAGTCGAAAACGCTGGAGGAGCAAGTGGGCCTGCCGCCGCGGCCCAAGAAGCCGCTGACCCCCTACTTCCGTTTCATGCGCGAGCAGCGCCCCAAGCTGGTGGCCGCCAATCCAAAGATCACCACCATCGAGGTAGTGCGCCAGCTGTCCAAGAGCTGGTTGGATGCGGATGCCAAGCTAAAGGAGCGCCTGCAGGCCGAGTACAAGAAGGACCAGGAGATCTACGTGGAGAAGCGCACCAAATACGATGCCACGCTGACGGACGATCAGCGGGCGGAGATCAAGCAGCTCAAGCAGGACCTTGTCGATGCCAAGGAGCGCCGGCAGCTACGCAAGCGAGTCAAGGAGCTCGGTCGCCCCAAAAAGCCCGCCTCCGCCTTCCTGCGTTTCATTGCCAGCGAGCGTACTAATTCACCGCAGGGCCCCAAGCAGACATACCGCGAGTGGCACCAGATGACGACGGCCAAGTGGACGCGTTTCACGGACTTGGAGAAGGAGTCCTACATGCAGGAGTCGCGCAAGGAGTTGGAGATTTACAGGTGCGTTTTGTTTTTAATGTATTTGCTGCTTAAAATGGAAATATCGTGAGATAAAGCCATATAACCTTCATTTTATCAACGAAAATGTATTAATATTCGTCCGCTTACTTCTCCCTATTTAAACAACTTCTACTTTAACAAAAGAAGCCACATTTTCTTATATATATTAATCTTTTCCTTGCAGAAAGGCAATTTCCGTGTGGGAGGAGAAGATGATACGCCTAGGCCACATCGACGTTGTGCGTCATGGCAATCTAATCGATCCGCCAGAGCCCAAGAGCCGCAAGGCGCACGTTGCCAAAGAGAAATAGGGCTATGTAGCTGCTCTAGGCGCCAGCCATTCGCCATCACATACAAATACATAATTCATTCTTCATTTTGTTTTTTCCCCCCACGTTTATATCGCTCTCATCGCAAATTTGTTAAGGTTAGGCATTAGAGAATAAATGCTCGCCCGCTTAAGTATAACTTATATTTCTCGGTTCCTGCTGCCAAGTCACTTTCTGGACTATGTAAATAGCTTCAGCATTAAATATAAAGACAGTTTTCAACATTTTACAAAGCCATGTGCATATTTTCAACTGATTAATCTGTAAAACCTTAAACTAACCTAATTTATTGTACTATTCCTTGCCTTTGCCAACACGCTGCGTATGGAGCAGGCACGTGGCATTGGTAGTTGTCAAGTTTCTAAGCGAGCTGACCAAAGAATGGGATTTACTTTGGACAAACACGTGTCTGAGTCTTACGGGGTTAATATCACACTTGATTTCTAGTTGATTTAACACGGTAATCGACACAGTTTTAATCTCTCTGCGTAGATCACGGTAAACAAATATGCGTTGAATTTGTCACCTCAAATGCGCAGATTAAAAAGGTTATATTGAAGCTATAATTGGTACAGTCGGCCTTCGACTGGAACTACAGTGGAGGAGGGGCTAAGCTACGGAGCTGACACAACCGCTCGCCTCTGGCTTCAGTTTCCAAATGAACGCACTGCTCCGAGGCCGGAGCATGGCTGGGTCCGGTCTTGCTTGGCTGGAATGATATTTCCGCTGCTGTGGTCAGCGCTCTCACTCTCTATATCGCTCTGAATTATATTGCTGACTTCGGGGAATTCGGCGATAACCGTTCGAGTGTTTAATCATGGACGGAGTATGGTCATAGAGCCACAATTTGGGAGCATTTTGGGTCTCATAGGTTACAGAGATAACAATTCCCAAGCGGAAACAGATTTTTGGGAGCCGATTCTATTAATATATGTATCAAATTCTCAACTTTTACTTGGTAGAGGCCTTAAAAATTGATTTGAGCTATAAAACTAATACAAAGTGTATATAATTGGGCAGTTTAATGGATAGATAAGTCATAATATGTATCAAAACTCTAATAACAATGTCTAAACTTTACAGTCTTTATGCATTTTCGATTGTAACCCCTGTTCATACATATCTTACTCCGCACCTGTACTTTCCAGGCCCGGTGTTCCGCTTTCCAGCGCCTCTTTCAGCTTAATTTTTGAAACAATTTCGGCTCTCCGGAGAACACTCCAACTATCTCAGGTAGCCAGCGGGAGAGGAGAGCTGAGCAGCCGAAAAAGAGAGGCTCTGCCTTCCAGTAAACCCCTCATGCAGCTCAACAGGTAGGCCATTCGCATCACATGTACATACTATGTACATATGTCTTGAGATTTCCATAGTTTTCGTCATGCCGCCCTGGGTTTTCTGCTCTAAACTAATGAAAATGTTTTCACCTAATTTTCGTGGCAGCAATAGAGCAGTGCGCCCAAACTTTATTGGCCTGGCATTGGCCAGAGCACTTCGAAACGCCAACGACCGCCACATTCTTGGGCAAGAATCCGAGTTACCTCCGTGCTTCTGGCCAAAACACCACGTTCGGGCCACCAGCAGCGGAATTGCGCAAGCCATTTTGGCGCAACCTTGGGCTACTGCTGCTAGCAACGGCTACTACTCCGAAATCCGAAAACCGAAAACCAACCACTGCACACGCACACGAGTGTCTCTTATTTTGTATTTTTTCTGCAATAGAAACAAACAGCGAAAACAAAACGAATGAGTTCCAAATACAACTCCTAATACGCCTCTTAGCCTGGCCAATAATAAAATGTGCACAAAATTCGGCATTTCGAATGACAAAAATGCATTAGACGGTGAATAGAGGCAGCTGGGAGACGGCTTGGGCACGATTGAGGCCTTTAAGTCGCCTATAAGTTTGTGGTTTCCCAGGTTTCTGATTTAGCTAGGAAGTGCAGTGGAGGTTCTTTAGACTGAAAATTATGTTTTTTACACAAATATATGGAACATTTTTGTTTCGTTTTAAAAACTAGCCTTTTTATGAACACTCGTCTTATGAGTCTGTTTAATTTTTCAAAAACCAGAATATATATGAATATATGAATAAATATGTATCCTATGTAAACTAGTCTCTCTGCCATCTGAAAGAATTCTTGTAGATAGTCTTCTTTTTATAGTTAAAAATAGTATACAAAAGTCGGAACAGGTCAGGTCTGACGACTATATTATGGTATCACTTATATTTTACCATAATAAATGGGAACACATGCTTTTAATGATCAATTATGCTACAACCCTTAATATTTTTCAAAAAACGTATACTAGAACTGGTTCAGAACTTCTTTTTTATACAAAAATCACATATTGGATTGTTTAAAATATCCAAAATATTCCACAAAAAAATGTACTTCCAATGCAATTTTTATATACAAGAAGTTTCCTAGTTTGGAACTTCTTTTGCTTACAAAAATCTAGACACTTTCATCTGGGATTGGTTTAAAATATAAAATATATTCCACAATTAAATGTACTCCCAATTCAATTTAATTTTCAAGAAATTTCCCAGTTTGGAGGCCAAAAATAAATACAATTCGGTTCCAAATCCATCTAAATTATGATGGTAGTTGTGCAGCCGTAAGATTCTCCAAAACCAAGGGGAATCAGCCAGGTGGAACCATTTATTAAGTGGTACATGTACCCGAGCGTGTATTGTCTCTAGTTGCTGTCTAATACTTGTTTTATTTTTTGGTCTTCGGGTTCGCCGCCGCTGCTCAGTTGAGCCCAATTTCAATGCACTCGACTTGGACCTCCTCTAGCTCCTCCTTCTCCTTCTCCTTCTCCTGCCCCGGTGCTCAGCTAAGCGGCTGCGAGTGGAGGCCAACTGCTTTTCGGCGGCGTTGCGCCACAGAAGTTGAAATTTCGGTTAATATTTTTGAGTTACGTATGTATTTATTCAACGAATTTGGTTCTTTTTGCAAGAGTCGTAAGAGGTTGTACGAAAAGAGATGATACATTACACATACTGGATATTTTTCGATCTTGCCGGACGCGACGACATAAACCTAACACTTACATGCTACACGAATATTTACATATATGGTATAGGTAAAGATAATACGAATACGATTACGAATACAAATACGATGCACAAGTTCTCCGAGTTCTCGACAATAATTTAATACAATGTGGGGAAATGTGGATGCTAATAGGACACAGAAGGATTCAATTCGAATGCGAACAGGGAGAACTCTCCAGCTGCAGTGTGATGAATAAAATACAGAGGTTGCATCAGGGATTCCTTACTTCCATTCAACCGGATCCGGGTCCGGATGATAACAGTGATTTGTCTAAAATCGCTACAAAGTCTCACCGAAATTCCCTAACTGCTCGACCGTACAATTAGCTAAAAAAAAACAAAACAAAGTACACAAGAATCACGACGAAGCACAGGATAAAGCCGTTTCTGGTTAAGCTCCCAGCTAGCCACGCTGCTTACTGCTTCCGCTGCCATTGCTGGTGTTGCTGTTGCTATTGCTGTTGCTGTGACTGTCCTCCGAAGGGGGACGTACCCAGCCCCCATAGCGGCGCTCCATTTCACGCGCCACTGCCAGACAGAGATGATCTTGGCCGGGATTGGCCACCACCTGAATGCCCATGGGCAGGTTGCGCCTGTCCAGACCGATCATGCAATTGGTCACCGGCAGGCCCAGCGTATTGAAGATGGCCATGTACATGGGCTCGAGGAGCTTGTGGTAGATCTGGTAGTGCTGGTGCGCCGTGTTGGGGAAGGTCGGGTAGAGGAAGACGCCGTCGTTGCCTAGCATCTCCTTGAATTCAGTCTTGAGCGCCTCGATAATGCTGGCCAGATGCTTGTGGCGCGAGTTCGGTATGATCTTCATGAAGTTCTGCAGGTGGCCAAATATCACCGACGGCAGGATGCTGTCCGAGCAGCCGAAGAAGTACTTGACCGTCTCCTTGCACACGGTCTTTGGCTGCTCGCCCTCCTCCGTTTTGTGGTAGATGGTCTCGATGTTCTTCATGGTCAGCATCGCCGACAATGAAATGTCCAGCGACCACTTCATCTTGCGGATATTCACCCGCTTGGCGTTGAAATCGCTCGCCACCCGATTGATGGCCGCATGCAGATCCCTGCTGAGTGGCCTCATCATTCCCGACGGCCCGTCGTTGTCCATGAAAAAGAACCGGATGCCATTTACACTGATGGCCCTATCCAGCGTCAGCTTTGGACCCGTGGGATCGCTCATGCACTTGAGGAGCAGCGGCAAATCCTTGGCGTAGCGCGTCATCGGTGCGATGGTGAAGAAGTCGCCCCACTTGGGAAAGTCACTCGTCGGGTGATGTCCCCGGAAGGAGACTGCATACGGCGTGGGCTTGTGGCCCCAAATGCCACTGAACATGGCAGGCAGGCGGGAGGAGCCGCCAATGTCCGAGGTGAGGCCCAGCAGCGAGGCACCGCTGGCCAGGAGAGCCGCCTCTCCGCCGGACGATCCTCCAGGCGTGCGCTTCAGGTCATACGGATTCTTTGTCTGGCCCGTCACATTGTTGTATGTCTCCCAGAGCAGACACAGCTCCGGGGTGTTGGATACCAGCAGGATGATGCCACCGCTGCGCTTGATCTGTTCCACCACCGGTGCATCCGACTTGGCTATTTGCGGCGTCTTGAAGACGCGACCCGCCTGATTGGTCATCCCCTTGACGGCGATGCTCTCCTTGACGGTAACCGGGATGCCCAGCAGGGGAGTATGCTCCTCCATGGACTCCACACTGTTGATGCCCATGGCTATTACGTTGTCTATTTCGCGCGCCTCCTCCAGAGCCTCCTCGAAGCGATCCTGAACGATGGCATTGATCAGGGGATTAACCTGAAGGAATGTCAACAAAACAGAAGAGTTAATTTAGTAAAGTTTTTACTATTTTATTAACTTAAGATGTTGTTAATATGTTAAGTATTAGCAAGTATATATAACTAAACGTAGTGCAGGAAAAGCATTGTACATAGTTCTATATTTTTTGGTATAAGCAAAGTTAAAACCACTTTAAAAATAGCTGAGATTATTCATCTGGGTGCTAGCTACTTTACTTAATTGAAGTGAAAGCAATATTTCGGATTACTTTTATTATATTTATACTTTAATAAAAGTTCTTAATTGATTTTATATTCAAACTCACCTGTCGACATCGCTCGATGTACGCTTCCACCACTTCTTCGCTTTTAATCTGCAAATGGAAAGCCAAGAAGAATGTTTCGATTATTTCCGCAATTTCCACGACATTCTGCCCAGAGCTCACATTCCACCCCGATTCCCAGGCAATTCTCGTCTATTGAGACTTGGGACAGTGCCACAGAGGCGGAGGCAATTTATGTTAAATTAAAATCAATAAAAAGACAAAGCCAACAGCGGTCAGCTTGCATTCGTGACGCGTGCACTTTTTCGATCAGTGATCGGCGATCAACGATCGTATGAGTAATGTCCAAGTGAGATATATATATGCATAGGGGCAAAGAATAAACTATTTAGAGTTCAGGGGAAAATGAAAAGACATTCCTAGAGTCAAGTATGAATGTCTAGAATCAATGGGATATATCAATCAGCAGAATACTGCTGGATTTCCGCATTAATCTAGGAACTATTCAGTGTTCAATGAATTGAAACTTCAAGCAAAGGTATTTATCTTATATACCTAACAATTAAATTAAACAAAATAAACCAATTAAGGCATACATTCTCGATTTATGGCTGCTAATGAAGAAATAATTGAAGTAACTAATGGAAGTAGGAATAAAACTGATTAATGAGGTAAAAATCGAGTCAAATATTAAATATATGAATAGAAATAAGAAGAAAACAAAGGCCTAATGAATTTCTTTGTGAGATTTGCAATTAAATTAGGAAGCAAAAGCCATAACTATAACTAATCCATAGAGCCAATCACGTAATCCATTAAATTTTCCCCACAAGCAGAGAATGCCTCTAAAGAAACACATTTTAAAATTATATAAATTAAGAATATAAAGAAAGCTTTCTCAAAATGGATGATTTATCATAATAATAAAGCCATCAATAGATCAAAGCACGTATTACTCGATCAATTAGATGCATTCTGAGTCAGGTTTCTGAGAACTGAACTGAACTCATCAATAAATATGAAATGCAGTGTCAGAATTAGCTCTCATTAGCATTCACACTCACAGCAGTGATAATGGAAAGATCTAATTAGTTAATTGATGGTGGGAAGCACACATCAATCAGAGTCGAGAGCAGAGCATTCAAGCCTTTACTAAGCTATCAATCATGGGAACTTCATGGCTTTACCAATTTATTTTTTTTCGTAACCAATCCAGACTACAAAAGCTGCAGTCTAACCTCTGAACTTGAGCTCTCTCAAGATCTCCCAGTTAATATGGGTAATCCGAGGCAGAAGGCCTTCAGTGCCGAGTGCTGCCTGAATTGAGACACAAATTGCCTTACTTTACCCTTAAGCGCAGGCGAATGCAACTCACAAATGATGCACCAGCAGCGTGTGTGTATGTATGTATAATTAAAATTAAGGCTACTTGACTTTTTCAATGACTTCCAGTGTAATAATAAATCAGAGGCAGGCGGAGAGAACAGGTAAACACAGTGTAAGGCAACATGCAACAAGGGTTTCGCGGGTGTAGAAGGGTTTACAGCGAAATCAGCGACCGAAAAGTTTGCGACTTGCGACTGGCAACTTGCTACTCCGATACTGATACCATCCCAGCAGCGATCGATGTTTGCCAAGTGGAAAAGATCTCGGCATGGTGTGTGTTGTTGTGGCACCACTGTATGGCATAAAGAAATCGCGACACACAGACACAGTTTCGCCGATGCCACTATACATACTATATGCTTGGATGATGTGCGCTGTATGATGTGTGCTGAAGTACGTGCTAAAAAGACTCAAGCTCTCAAAGCAAAACAAACCGACAGAAACGAAAATGAAAACGAAACACGAATTGTTCGCTTCAAGTACGTACAAATTTCATGTGAGCAGCAACAGACAGAGTTTACCTATTCCGGCGGTCTTTGAACCTACGAGCAGCTACCCACTCTGAGACAAAGACGTATCATAATAAATCCAATTTAGAGACTGCGACGGACAGGACCAATTAGCCCAGGCGATGCCACTTTCTTGAGCGCGCCACAACTAGTGATTATCTTTTAATATCCCCACAGATATCGAGTATATATACACTGGTTCTGATATAATGCCAATTACAAAATCATTACGCTTAGCTTGGCTTGGCTTGGCTTGCAGTGAGGCAACAACGCTGCTTAACCTATGACAATGAAACAAGCCAGCAATTAAACTGCAAAAAAAAAAAGATGTATAATAAAGGCGTAATTAAAATAATAATATTTAGTCATACGCACCATACACGATGCGAGTGCTTGCCGAAAAAAGACAAAAGCCGTAAAAAAACAGCCACAAAAAAATATTAAAAAAATAAAACGAACGTGCAGTTAAAAAAAATCAAAGTTAAACCAAGCCAAGTGCATGCAGCAAATGCGATAAAACCCAGGCAACCAGGCCGCCACCTGAGGGTGACCCGATAAGGTCTGTCAAGTGGTGACCTCACACCGAAATCTTGCACATCTGGGGAGTTGCACAGAAACCCAGAGTTACAAGCGGGCATGTAATGGATGGGACCACCTCGGATCTCTTGGATCTCTTGGGATATGGATACGCTCTGCGATAAACAAGACCCCGTCTAGGCCTTCGTTACGAACTTGTGTGTGTGTTTGTGAATAATGAATGTATTTTGAGTTTGGCTTTGCGAAATTTCTGCTCGCATCATAAAAAAGTGCTTGGTTCATATTTTGTAGATGACTAACCCGCGCCGTCTGGCTGGTTTCTTCAATGCCTCGCGTCTATAATATCCCTCCGTTCTGGGCCAATTGCCAACTCAAGTGCCCCCCCGCCTTGCGACGTAAACAACGTAGAAATGGCGAACGCAAAAAAAACCCAAATTGATTTCGATTTCATCTAAGGGTCATTATAATGCTATGTTATGTTTTCTGAAGTGACGCATTTAAAACAGGATTAGGCTTTAACATCTGTTGTAGTTTGCTAATTTCACAAGAGGAATTTTTTTTCAAGCAGTTTTGCAAGATTTAATTGATTGGACACAAGTAAATATATACAAAGGGGGAATGATTGGGCACTTTTTGAGGGTTTCTTTACTTCATAAAGCTTATAAACTTGAGACATTTCGGTATATTCCATATAATCAAATCCATTTAATTTAAGCTGAGACAGTTGTGACCTTTTAATTGCACAGAGGAGTACTTTGACTTTAATTTACACTTTTATATTTCCAAAAATTAATATTTGACGCTTTAAATATATATTTTCTTGTAATTCATTCCTGCTTCAAGAAATCTTCACCTAAAAATTAGATATGGTTCTTTATTTCTACTTAAATAAATTTAATACGCTCGTAAGTTAACCCTTTGTCGACTGGCCTTAACCTTTGCTTCTCGAAATTTATTGCCCCGTTTTTTTTTTGTCTAATTGAAATGTAAGGGGCCATTGGCCGTTGGCCACTAATGTCATTGTCTGGAGGCAGAGGTTTCACACATTTTCCGAGGAGTCCCGTTGCTGCAGCTGATTGCCACAGAGTGTCTATAAGAAATGTGGCAACAATCTATGGCTATGGCGCCAAACAGTCAGTCTCTCTTTCTATTGATTTGGCAAGATTTCGGCCAGGCGGTATCTTTTGCGTAAGTGACCCAATTTTGTGTTTTGGGGGGAATGGAGCTGGGAATAAATGCAGGCAGGCAGGTGTGTCTGTACTATTTACTCACCTTTCTCGTGCGAATCAGCTTGGCCAGGTCGACGGCGGGAATCTCGAGCAGGTGGCTACGGATGGGCGGCAGCTTGCGCCGCATCACCTTGATGTTGGTGTAGCGGCTGTAGGGGACGACGAACCAGCTGAAGACGATCATGGCCGAGCGCAGGAAGCGGCGCATGATGTACCCCAGGATCCTGGAACAGAGTAGCACAGCAATTTTGACGGCTTTCGGTTGACGCGGGCGGGAAGGAAACTATCGAAATATCTGCGTATCGGCCAGATACGCCCCACAACACCACACACACGGCACTAAGCGGCGACGGTAGACACTGCACTCAGCACTCAGCACACAGCACTCAGCACAGCAGCCAACAGGTTGCCAGGATTGTGCAATCCGCAATCCGCAGTCCGCAGTTCGCAATCCGCAGCAGCAGCAGCAGCAGCGGCGACTGCAGCGACTTTTCGCTTGCACAATTCAGCAATGGAGCAGCACGGTGCTCGGCTCGGCCCGCGGCGAGATGCTTTTGGTCAGAGATTGTTGGCTAATAGTCGAGGGGGGCAGTAGCAGTAGCAATAGCAATGGCTTTCTTAGCTGCATTGGCTGCACCACCGGACGATGGCTAATAGAGGGCAGGCGTGTCAGCGGCGGGATGGACGGCGATGACGACGACGGACACTCGCGGAGAACTCGGGTTGGGGCGCTGCCGACGCATGCGCAGCCTGTGGCCGGCTTTCATTTTGTTGCACTGCACAAGCTGGCCTTATCACACACGCTCACCGAATTGGCTGAATTTGGGATCGCAATCGGTTTCGAATCAGTAGCTCCTCTAGCAGTAGCTGTATCTGTATCTGTATCTGACGGATCTGCACGAGGCGAACCGACGCGAACGAGGTGAGCTGAGTAAATAAACGCTCAAGCAGCTTGCCACAGAGTATTTAAAGCACTGCTCTCTTTACTCCCATCTCTCGAAGCTCACTTCCAAGCTCCGCTCTGCATCTCTCGGTCTCTCTTAGGCTCTCTTAAGCCGCCTGCGGGCTGTGATTCCCAGAGTGTTGGCCCAAAGGAAATGGATCAAATGCGTCACAGACTGAGCAACAATTAATAAGCGTGAACTCTTGATCTCCCCATAATTGCAATTAAAATTGCATCTAGAGATGTGATTGAGGAATATGACTAGCGCCTTGTTTACAAGCATTAACAAAAGGGAGGAGGATCTCCGGGCATTAATTACACAAATCGGTGAACGTCAATGGGCTCTATGGGTTCACATCGGGCACTTGCAATTCTGAATGTATGCTGACTTGTGTTCCAGCTTAACCTGAGATCATCCATCCAGTCGCCCCAAACTGCAGCGTCATTCGGAAAACAAACATTGACTCGCGAATACCCAATACGAGGCGGGGTTTCCGGGGGAAAACCGAGAGCTTGAAAAACATTTACAAGGAACTAAGCAGAACCTTGAACCCCTTTAAATGACTTGGTAACAGGTTAGTTAGCATACATGCACAGAAAGAAATCTCTTCTCTCATAATGTTACAGCTAGAAATGGTTTAATTTCTACATGATTATTTGTTACCTGTTTCCTATAAAACCCTTAACTTCAGAGACTAAGCCCAGTTAATATCTCGAACCTTGACATCTATTTTTGTTATGATTTTCTTAAGTAAAGAAAATATGGAAGAGAATATCCTTTTACTATATGAAGTGGAGCAAAATATGATTTAATTAATATGATTTT
>JAEIIH010031598.1:0-10877 GCA_018904745.1 Drosophila orosa
TCAATTTGAAACACATAAACAATGACTCTTATAAAGTACAAAAAGCAAACTCCTGTGATTGACATACAGCAAATATTTGAGTTTTGACAAAGTAAACAGCAAAGCTGAAATGCGTAAATTGAAATGAATTTGCAAAATTGGAAAATTAAAACTCACCTTTGACCATCGGAGCGTAAGAAATTTGCAATATGTAGCCCATAAACAAGTGATAAAATGAAATTGTAAAGTAATCCTGAATTTGGATCAAGTGAAAATGTTTATGTCATGGTTTTGGCCTGGAATTATGCTCAATATACATAAATACTTAGGTGTGTGTGCATATATGTACATATATTCCCCACAGACAATTGCAAATAAATGTGTGTGTGTTTGCATGTGTCAGCCATTGTGTGGAACGTAATTTGTGGCCTGGCCGCATGTTACACATTTGCAAGCTGACAATTTCATTTAAATTTCATGCAAGACATGCCGAGGAGACGTCGCAACAGCAACGGCAACAGCAACAACAAGGTCCTGCCTTTGGCTGGGCCAAAGCCATATGTCTTTAATGTCCGTCCTCGCGTACCCTGGATTATATCTGTCTGCCCCCAATGGCCATCCAAAACCAACTAAACATGACAGCATTTTGAAACTTTACGTGATTTATTATCACCCACATGTACACACGAACACGGGAATACGAGGAACACGAACAGGAATACTTGTCGAACCGCAAAACATTGGCCAGAGATTAGAGCCACTTGCATGCGATTCGATTGGTTGACAAATGCAATTTAATGAACAGCAAATATGGCCGATAATTCAGTTGATATAAATTAATGAAACTATTGATATTGGGTTTTTGGTCGAATAAACAAACGATTGCTGATGCTTTGATTGGTTGGATATGGCTTATGGCTAATAAAGTTGATTTGATTGAAAATAATGAGCAAGAATGTAGTTTGTATCGTTTGTAATTGAATTAAGGCTAATTACACAGAGACACAGAGAATAATGACTTGAAGATAAAGTATCTTTACAATCATTCTGCTTAGCTTGGCTAAAAATTTCTGGGTACATATCCATCGACATAAATTGCACACCACTCATACGCCGTGTGGGCCAAGTGCCAGTTAACACTCATACGCAGTGTGGGACAACAGTTAGGCAACGATGACTGACTGTGAGTGTGGCCAATAAACCGCTTGCTATTTGACTTTTCTGCAATTCTCCCGGGGAGGCAGAGAGAGGAAGTACGGATGCGAGGAACGCAGAACGAAGAACAAACTGTAATTGCCAGCTGGGCAGGATCAGAGGAGCTAAATCGGCAAGGCGAAAAGTGCAAGGCTAATGGCTCCATGGAGAAAGGGAGAGAGAATGGGGGAAAATAGAAGCGAGGAGGCACTGTATGGGCTTCAAATAAAAGTGATTGTGTGTGTGTGTGTGTTGCAAACATGATTCAATTGCCAATCGCCAGATACATATGTTTGTTACCATCGAATGCTTTTCTAACCCATTCAGCCCTGCAATCTGAATCCCCCAGTGCAGCAGCAGCAGCAGACCAACCATCTTTGAGGTGCGCACAAAACGCTGTAATCGAATATTGATTAAGTGCAGTTAGAACCTGTACCGGAACCTGGGGCTGCCCAGAAATTCAGAGGCCATGATATTGCAGTTAAACGTTGATAATGCAGCAGGAGCCGCTCCTGCTGCGGCCTGTGGCTGCTGCAACACTCTGTTGTGAGTTGGCAGGCCGGAAAATTGAAGCACTTTCCCGGGTTTGGGACTGGGCATGGGCCTGGGCCTGGTCCCGATCTCGGTACAGGGCCTTTGTCCTGCTCCCCTGCTTCAACTGAGGCCGGTGCTGCCTGAAAAACAACATTGAAAATGTAAGGCAGCCGTTTTTCCCCTCCTACTTTTTATACCCATTACTTATTGTATCATAAGGGTATAATGGGTTTTTCAGGAAAGATCAGGATTGAGAAGGTAGATGCTCGTGTCCGTTAGTGTTTCCTTAATAAGTTTATGAGTCTATCAGTGAGTCTGTCCGTGAATCTGTCCGTGAGTCTGTCCGTGAATCTGTTAGTTACTCTGTCCGTGAGTCTGTCCGTAAGTCTTTCCTTGAGTCTGTCCATGAGTCTGTCTGTGAGTTGGTCCGTAAGTCTGTCCGTTAGGCTGTACGTAAGTCTGTCCGTAAGTCTGTCCTTAAGTCTGTCCGTAAGTCTGTCCGTAAGTATGTCCGTAAGTCTGTCCGTAAGTCTGTCCGTAAGTCTGTCCGTAAGTCTGTCCGTAAGTCTGTCCGTAGGTCTGTCTGTGAGTCTGTCCGTAGGTCTGTCCGTAAGTCTGTCCGTAAGTTTATCCCTAATTCTGTCCGTGAGTCTCTCTGTTAGGCTGTCCGTGAGTTTGTCCGTAAGTCTGTCCGTGAGTCTCTTCCTGACTTAATTTTTCTTGTAATATTTCCCTTAAATCCAGCATTCCATTCCCTAAAAGAATACTGGGTACTCTCAACCTCGAATACCTTAACTTCAATGTAATTTCCCATTTTTTGTTGTCCGTTTTGGCAATGAGTTTTGATTGCTTTTGGCCGGGACCCGTTTCGGGTGCAGTGACCCCGTTTCCGCTTGTTATCGATTTGACAAGGGGCAAGGTGTGTGGAGGAACGAGGAGTGGCCAACACCAACATCTCCAACGCCACCACCTCGAGGCAATTGCTGGTCATACCTCCTTCTTTTCATGCCTCAACTTTGGCACTTGACTGCCGCCAGTCAGGTAGGAAGTCTGCCTTTTTCCATTTTATTTTTCTCGCATTTCTCGACGTTTCTCCGTCCGGATTTACACAGCCTTTCATTTACCCAGATTCCATCAGAATGGTGTATACACACAGGCAAAAAATATATATATATATAAATACAGGTTCCGACAAAGAGCATGCCTCGAGGCGATTTTAATTGATATTGTCGGACATTTTTTGAGCTGTGGAAATCAAAGTTTAATTTATTTTAATTAAACACTTTCGTCCAACTTTTTGTCACATTCAAAAAATCATGTGAAATCTACATTTTGTGGTTTTTTGTCAGAGGGTTCATAAAATATATGATGACGGCATTTCAGCAAACAAACTTTAATTAAATTGATGTGTGTGTGCAAAAGTTTATGAACTGATAAAGAACATTTTGTGTGATAAATTTTTTAATTTAAAGAAATTTAGAAGAAGTAACTAGCCTTTTGGTTAAGTTTTAACTGTCTAAATTGTATCATTAAAATAACTTTAACCCTTTGTATTAGCTCTCATTTCTCTTCACCGCATAAACCTGAAAATATGCGAATAGAAATATATATAACGCCGAGTTCGTGCCCAAGTGCCGTCGGCATTTCAATTTACAGGCGTTGATTAGAGCAACGCGACACTGTGTCAACTCAACTAATTCAATTGATTAGTTTGCTGGCGATTCAACTTTTGGTATTCATATTCAAATGTTATATAGACAAATTGGAAACCAAGGCAAAGTGAGTAAATATATACATATATATTTTTTGGCACTCGAATTGCATTGCCAAATCTTCTCTTGCAGCATTGCGGTTGAGAAAATTTTTGGTCAACCCCCTTCCAGAAAAAGAAACACACACTCAATGGCAACATTTTGCCACTTGTGCACGCAGAAAATCTGCAAAGAATTTGCTTGAGTACAATTTTATGCAAAATTAATGAAATATGCAATATGGCTTGGGACCCTCAAACTCTCTCAACTCTCTGGCGTTGACATCACAAGTGGCTTTCTCGCTGCTTGTCTCTCTTTCCCCTGCAGCTATCTATCTCTCTCACTTGATGATGCCACTCGAGCCCTCAGAGTTTTGTGGCTTTAACATTCAAAGCCACTTTGGCCTAATATTCTTGTTGTTCAGTTACACAAAAACTTTTATTTGTTGTTTGCCAGCCAGAGAAGTCCCTTGTTATCATTGCATTTTAATGTGTGAAACTGACAGCATCAACAGCCCAGAACAATGCTGTCTAGAGAGAGAGAGAGAGAGACAGTGTTGTTGCTAGGGAAAGAGAGAGAGATAGCCTTGTTGTTAGGGAAAAAGAGAGATGGAGAGATTGAATAGAAAGAAGTGCAGCTGCAGCATCGAGAGTGCCAAGGAGCAATCGCCACCATATGGTGTCAAGTGGCATTTGAAAATGCTCTCAATCCCTCTGTTTGTCGATTTGTTTATCCACGCTAACAAAGCCGCATTACACTCTTGCACCATGCATAAAGTGCATCCATCGGATTATTACGCACAATTGCAGCCGAAGGCAGAAATGGCAAGCATCTGTTTTGGGTCAGTCGGAAAAATAAGAAAAATTTAAAACGACACAGCCCCACATGGCGTATACGCAATGCTCGAACAAAAGTCTTGTAATTGCCATGAAGCGTCATAGAAAAGACAAGCTTCACTTCCAAAATATGTATAAGAAATACCACAAAATCAAATTAAACTTATCAAATTTTTCGTTTTATTTTGAATAAAATTAAACTCTATATTATTTTCCACAAAGTCCCTAAGTGCTTTCCTGTTTTATTTATTTTATCTTGTTTTAGAGACGTAGTACCTTTTTAAATTTAATTCCCCAGTCAAGGTCTAACTATTGATTTAATTTAAAAAAGCACAATATTGAAATATACAACAAAATCATTAAATATTCCCATTCCGTGACAACAAGGCCAGGCTAAAATGTACTCTTTGAGGCCACTGCCAATAAGGCAGTGCAAATGGTAATGGCAGCTCAAAAAAAAAACCTAGTAATTAATTGTGTCTGCCATTTTCATGTCAGTTGGATTGTTGCATGTGGCACGATGCACCAGTTAAACATAATGCATAATGCAAAACGATGCACTACGCCAAGAAAACAGAATAAAAAAAAAAGAAGAAAAAACAAGGGAAAACCAAAAAGTAAACAGAGTAACAGAGCAAACGGAACAAAGAAAAACAGAACGTGGACACAGGCC
The DNA here is from genome assembly GCA_018904745.1 of Drosophila orosa. Taxonomy (NCBI): domain Eukaryota; kingdom Metazoa; phylum Arthropoda; class Insecta; order Diptera; family Drosophilidae; genus Drosophila; species Drosophila orosa. The sequence continues at coordinate 4,968 of JAEIIH010031598.1, forward strand.
AGCGGCAAAACAACCATTTTTCCTGGCTTCCACACAATTAAAATGAAATTTTCATAATAAAGTTGAACCCGGGGGGCGGCGGTAAAAATGCATGACGCTAAAAGGGAAACATACACAGACATTTGTGTCTGACGGGCTTACAGTGCCAGGCCACAATTGTGTGCACACTAAACATTTCAAATGTAAGTTTAATTTGTTTTATAACTTCCTTAGAAAAGTTGGGCAACAACTTTTGATACGAGTATCTCTCTCCAGAAAAAGAGAGAGAAAAAATTATATCAAATGGAATGGCAAACCAATTTCAAGTACAACAAAAAATCAAAATCAAAACAGAGTACGAGGGTGGAGTTAACTTCAAATGGGAGTTCAAACTTTTTTTTAACTCCCTCCACAACGAGAGAAATGTAACACAAATCCTCAAAAGTGGGAAATAGAATGAAAACTTTGGAAATTTTTGCGCCCAGCCTGTGTGTGAGTGTGCCTGGCCTGTCTGTGTGTGTTAAGGATTTGGTTTGGGTTTTAAAAGAGGGGGTAAACTCATCATCAAACAAGATTATTTGATCAAGTAGCTTCATCTGCTCTGGCACTCTTGGAACATTTTGGTACCTTGTAGTTTGTTGGAGGTTTAAGGTATACATGGTTTTCGACTCCGAGTTAATATATGCTGTGTCCTTCGGTTATCAATTTGTTCGTCAGTCTGTCCGTTAGTTTGTTCCTTAGTCTCTCAGTCTAGCCTTGTCCATCATTTTGCCTATTTGTTTGTCCGACAGTTGTTATGTTACTTTAACGATTAGTTTGTCCGTTAGATTTTACTTTAACGTGTCCATCAGTTTATCTATCAGTTTGTCCGTTAAATTGTACTTTAACTTGATAATCAGTTTGTTTATTAATTTGTCCATCAGTTTATTTAGCAGCTAATCTTTTAGTTTGTTCTTCAGTCTCTCCATCAGTTTGTCCGTCAGTTTCTCCATCAGTTTGTCCGTCAGATTGTCTTTCAGTTTGTCCGTCAGTTTATCATCAGCTTATCCTTTAGTGTGTTCTTCAGTGTGTCTATCAATACTTTCTATAAAACCAACTACAAAATACATTTTACTAAAAATTTCTTACATTTAAGGTTACTCCTGATTTATTCTTAATATATTTTCCAAGAATTTAATAAATAAAAGGGTATCTAAAAGTCAAACCCTTAACCAACAAAAAATTCCAACCACATTTTTTTTTTTATTCGCTGTAAAAACTTTTCCCGGGGCTGGCACTCATTTGCTTTTAGGCGGCCTAAACCGCAGCCTAGTGGGAGGAACTTAATACAAATGAGGCGGGTTTCAAGTTAAATCAACCAGAGAGCCAAACTGTGGGGCATGGGATAGCAAGTCTGAGGCTTAGGATTGTAAAAAGTTTAGAAGGAGAAAGAAAGAAAAAAGCAGCGATGCGGTTGGCAATTTAGAGATGTCGGCGATAGGCAGAGAAGTGTATTTGGACTTGATTTTTTATGAGCTGCAGTGGGTGGCAGCTATACTCCACATCCTAACAAATTTTCTCAGAGAGAGAGGGGAAAAAAAAAGAAAGAGAGATAAGCGCGGACAAAAAAAAACCCCAAGCTTATAATAATAATAATACGTAGAGGATGGGCAAAAAGGTAACAAAGCTAATGCTCTTGGCATACAGCAAAGAGAAAAAAAAGAAAAAACTTGTTTAATTTTTAATTCATTCCCATGTAATTTATTCATCAAGATAGATGGTAACAGGAGCCAAAATGTAGGGATAACCACACACCCGGCATTGGGATCATCCTTGTTGAAGCCTCAAGGTTGAATCACTTTACGGTTCGTTACATTTTTGGCCCAAAACTTTTTCTTTAGCAACATCCCAGGCTGACAGCACAACCAATTTCGCCTATTTCGCCTGGCGACTTTCACTCTCTCTCTCTGTGTCCCTCGGTGTCTGTGTGTGTCTTCTGGCTCCTTCTGGGCTTTTGCCAGTGTTCCTGGCAATTTACGGGGATCTCGTCAGCATTAATTTTCATTACGCGTCGTCCTAACGATTCGGTTAGTTGACCTGACCATTGGCAATTTTGTTCGCCAACTGCGCTTGAACTTGTAGCCAGCGAAATTGCCGGCGACTCGCCGCTCGTTTGTTCTCGTCGTCGTCGTCCTTCTTTTAGCTCCTTGCTCCGGCTTCTGGCTGTGTCCTGCCTTGTCCTGTACTGTTTTGCGAAAAAGGACCCTTTTCAAAAACCGCTGCGGGTCGAGCCTAATGGTTTTGGCCATCCCTTTCTCCTACTATCGGACCTTTAAGCTGCCGTGAAAGGACCTAGGGATGTCATAAATGGTTGCCATAGTTCGTAAAAGAGTTAATTGAACCGCAAGTTTTGCTTTTATAATGGCAGAGAGCGAAGTAGGGTCAGCAATTTGATATATTTAATGTTCCTAGTATATAAGATATTTAAATAAATATTTATTTACAAGTTAATCAAGAGAAGTATACATTTTAACTTAGTTTATTAATACAAAACTTCATTTAATACAATTTATAAACATTTATAGATTTTTCTGTCTTTTCTAAAATCGTGTAAGATATTTTCCTACCTTCCAAGCCAATCAATAAACAACCTTTTTTTTTAATTGGCCTACTCAAAGTATTAAAGAAAATATTTCCATTCCAATTTCAAAGGATTCAGAGCACAATAACCCAAACCGACTTGCTGGGAAATATATTTTTTCATCTTTTGTGACATGTAAATCGAGGAAAAATAGAAACATAAGTGAATTCGAATCGCTTTGCGTGCAATTTGCTTCGTCATAAATCATATTGAAAAACACAAAAAGCGCAGAGTGTGAAGGCAGCAACAAAAGATGAAAATAAAGGGAAAATTGAAGCAAAGTACAAAGAACAAAAAACGAAAATAAATGGCAAACTGAGGTGGTAACTATATTTCAGTGCTATTTCGCTTCACGTGTTATGTGCAGCACCTGCAGACTCACACACACACAAACACACACATACACCTGTACAACTAACCCAATTTATTTGAGTGTGAAAATTGGCTTTCGCCCATTTTGAAATTCTAAGCTGTTGATGGCGTCGTTCAACCACACACACATATACATCCACATCCACATCCTGGAAAACTCTGTGCGTTGCCATTTTGATAGAAAAACCGGAACACTCACACATAGAAAGCTTACACACATCGAATGAATGGCGGAGGTTGCACCCTGGGTTAGAGGGGGGAAAAAATGTGTAAAACGCACGGATTAGATGAAAAATCAAACAAGAAAAGGCAAAAAGGATGAACAAAAAGAGAACAAAAAACATAAAACCTTGTAGCATGCAAATGAATTCCGTTTGGATTGGCTTCCTTTGGCAACTAAGCTGAGAGGCAGAGCATAGCATCAAATTCTCCCTCTTGACTTTTGCAACTAAAAATGGCTTTTTTACCAGTTTACAATTACTTAAGCTGTCCGGGGGCAAAAAAAAAGAGTAAAAAGCTTAAGCGAAACATGCAACAGGAAATCAACAGACGGATGGCAAAAGTTTCCCAAAAGACTTTCTTCTGATAACTGCTTGGAATTTCTCTTTTTCATTTCAAGTTGATGACAAGATGGAATGCTGTTGTCAGCAAATAAATTATATATAATTTGTAGCTAAGAATTATAATGTAAAGTAGGTAATTAATTTATCTTAACTTAACTGAGGTCTGAATAAGGTCACCATTATAAAGATAAACTGTGTAATTGATCTGAAACTTGGTATGTGAGTAGCTATAACCTAAACGTATATTATATTGTGAATTCGGAGATGTTCTTGATTGAAACTGAAGTAAAATGTCCTTAATTTCTACGTATACTACATACACTGTAATAAGTTCTTTAATTACTTATTTCAAGCTCCAAGTAAATGGATATACAAAACCCTCTCTTCAGTTACAAACAGATAAATAAGGTATTACAAAAAATGGGTCACATTTCACACTCAAACTGATTTTATGGGACTCATCATCATCATCATCCAATCCAGCAATCTCCGGAAAATGGGAACACTGAAGATTGGCTGGCAATCTTTAATTGATTTGACGCTCTCCACTTACACACACATCACGTCACGAAGAAAGCAAATATGATGCCGAATGAAAACCAATTAAATTTATTATTCATCAAGTGTACATATGTATATGTAAAAGAATGTATACAGGAAAAAATATCTGCACACACAGAAGCGACTTCTTGGCCGGCAGCGAAATTAAATGAAACGCAATAAATATGAATAATAATCGAGCGGAGAGAAGGAAGAAAGAAGCAGGATGTGAAGCGAAAAGGAGACATACACATATGTACGTGCACATGACAACCACGAGAGCCTTAATTCTGATTTCAGCAAAAAGTCAATTCAACGTATGCGCTCGAAGGAATCGAAATTTCACGTTTAATCACCTGTAAGTCAGACAGGTAGAAGTTGCCCAAGGCAACAATGAGGCCATGTAAGGGAGAAAAGTATATATGGGAATTATGGGACAACAAAAAATAAATAAATTCTTTAATATGAATCACTGCAAAGAGCTTAAGTCAATGTTTGATAGTAGAAGTATAAATTCTTTAAAGAACAAAACTCTTTAATAGTTTAGGAAATATTTGTATGTATAAATTGCTTTGATTTTGTAATAGATTATAGATTTCCCTTGACTTAGTCCACTTCCTTGAGAAACCACAATCATAGACTCGTAATTCATCTCCTTTTATGTAATACTAGATTAACTTTGTTTCTTTTAATGCTTCTCCACCATCTGGGTTTCTTTTGTAAGCCAAAGTAATGTATATTCACCACCATAGTCTCCTTTTTCCTTATATTTTTTCCAATTTCTTGCAGTGCCCTGTGGTTCCGGTTTGCCTTTGGCAGACATTTGATCATTTGTAACGCATTTTCTTATCAATTATTCCAATGCAAGCGCCTTGTGCCCTTAGCTATGTATATCTATCTCTAGCCACCCGTTGCTTCCCCCCAACTGCCGGAGGAGGGATTCACTTCCGTTTTTCATCTGGTGGCAACATTCCACCGCCGCAGGCATGAGACTCGACCGCAAGTCTGGCCCTGGCTGGAAAAGCGAATGCCGCCAGGACAACGCTGGTACGCAGGATCTACCAGAGAGACAGAGCTGGCAAAACTAACGAGACTATGGGACTCTGTAGGAGGAACAGCAGGAGGCCACCGACGACAGTGGCACTTCACTTCACTTCACCTCCCGCCGTCGTCGTCGTCGAGAGTTTGGGGGGTTTCAAGTGTCATAAATGAGAATTTATTCAGCCAGACATTGTCATTGTCGCCATGGAGGAGGAGCGGAGCACAAGCACAAGCACCAGCACATGGCAAGTACTAGCAGGTGGCAGGAGGAGCATCCAAACCAACCTCACGCCTGTGGCTGTGTTGACGCGCTCAGGTGGCAAATTTGCCATCCAGGTTGCCGGGATTCTGGCATTGTCAACTGCAACTGCCTCGACATGGAGCGACCTCTTGGGTAACTACCTTCCCTGCCTGCCTGCCTGCATGCCTTCCTGCCTGCCACCGGGGGTCATGAACTCTGAACCATAAATTTCATTAACAGCTGGCACTTTTGCTTTGCTGCCTGTGCCGTCGTCTGCACTGCGGATCACAGAGATTAGCTTATAGATTATATAAATTATAATTACGCATACGCAGTGTAGGCCATTTGTTGCCATCATTGTTCGTTCGGTCGACTCTTCATGTGCTTTGACCTGTGCCGAGCTGAAAGCCAGACAATGGGCAATGCATGGGGAGAAAAACTACATAAGAGTAGGAGATTAAATAGCAACAACTCTTGAAATAAATATAAATAAAAGATGCATAAAGAAATATATGGAAAACTTGTGTAAAATATGTATAAATCATGATTTTGCT
>JAEIIH010031599.1:0-28921 GCA_018904745.1 Drosophila orosa
CTTTAGTTACATTCCGCTTACATTTTATAGTATAAAATTTATACACACTTGCGAGTCCAGGCTATAGATTTCGACTACGTTTGACATTATTTTATACAAATTTGTATATTAAATATTATTTTTGGTCTTGGTACATATTTTTTCTGTGCAGGTCTCCGAGTGAAACAAGACTTTAGAGCGGGAGGAAGTGGTTGCATTGTTGCTGTTGTCGTTGTGTGGTTCGGTTGATCGGCGATGATCATTTTGTTCAATCGATTGTAAACGATGCGTTGCGATCGTTGCTGCGGCTTTGATCAAATGACAAAATTGATCATTTTCTGTTTGAATGGATTTCGATCGGCGACCCTCTTCGGCAGCCCCCCTCTTGAGCGACAACAATTGATTTATGTTCGCGTCTCTTTCTCCCTCTCTCTCTCTCCGTCTCTGTCTCGCCTTGCTGGGTGGCATGTGCAGCAAAAGCAACAATACAACAAACAAACAAACCAAAAAAAAAAAACAGCAATCGCTTTGTTACCAATAAAATATCCAAGTTTTTGTGTTGAGTCAAAAGGCGCTATAAATCAAGCAGCGCGCACCTTTTTTTCCACTGTCCATTTTCCAGTCGAAAACAAAGCGCGAGTCGAGCAAAAAATCCAATGCTCAAAAGATCTGAGCAACTGGCAAATTAGCAACAATGCGAAGAAACATTTTCGCATTGCAGCAATTAATAGCGAGCCAAAGGATCGGAATCGGGCCTCGGTCTAGGAGCTCTCTCTCTCTCGTAAGTTTCCTCAGTTTGCAGTCGCGCGGGTCTCGAATTCGATTTCACATTCCCGTAGGGGTGAAATCTGCGTTGGGCTTTCTGCTATTCAGCTTTTGAGTTTTTCAACATGGCGCAAACGCTGAGGGTAATAACCAAAAATTAGCAAAAATTGCCAAAAGTTTGACTTGCATGATTTATCTATAATTTTCCATCGCCATCGCCAGGCGGTGCCAGTTTGGGATATTTTTTTGCATAGGCATTTTGGGTGCACGCAGAGAATTTTTAATACTACATTTTAATTTGTCTTGTTTTTTGGTATGTAAATTCAGGAGATGCATATTTGTTAAACTATTAAAGAAGTACGTTATTGAAGGATTAGATATACTTATAGTTCAGGTCAATTACCTTTAATTTAAAGAGTTAAAGTTTAAGAGAAACTTAGTTACCTTAATCGTGGCTGTGTTACTACTTACTCTCCTTAGATCTTTTTCTTTCTGTGCAGTTTTCGGCGGCCAAAAAGTTGCCACACTCGCCATCTCCGATATGGCCAACTGTCGGACAAACATGGGGGAGACCTCGAACATTCAGGCCTCCAAATATCCAAATATCCAAGTATCCTATCCCCAGCTCTCTGACGTCTGACGTCGGACAGTCTGGGCCATTTTTAATGCGCTTTCCAGCCAGTCTCTGGGCTTGGGTTTTGGCCAGGCTTTTTGCCTTGGCGCTGGCTTTGGTTTCTTTATCGTTTTCGGTTTCCTTTCCGCAGCTTAACACTTGCGGGTGTTGCGGCCTGCACAATTTCTGGCCGGCCGAACATGTAATCGTAGTAATAATAAAAATTTGCAAATGATTTCGTTACTCAATCTGCAATCTTATCCCCCTGGTCTCCTTGCAGTCCTGGTTATGGCATCCCGGCTGGCCGCTGGCAACGTCCAATGGAGCGCTGGTGCTGCAGCTGAGCGACGCTGAGATCGCGCACGCACTTCGCCCGGCGGAGCTGTATCTCTGCATCAAATTGGGTAAGTGGGTCGACAGGGATCAGGGCGGGGGATCGGGTCTAGCCCTTCGCAAGACTATGACTATGATTAGCCGGGCTCGGGCACACAACCAGCAATCAATATAATCGATTACTTACGGCCGTCTGGGGGAGTTTGATCAATTTAAATGGAACTAGAATGCGACTTTGTACCGCCAAGGAAAATAGTAGTTACAAGACTTATCTTGATACCAATTACTTAGTCTAGTTAAACGAATCCTATTCGCGGCTGTAATGAATTTATTCAGAGGGATAAGATATTTATAGCGTAAAATATTTATATTTACTTGTTTAATCTCAGAGGTAACCTGTAATTTCGTTGCTTACTTACAGAAGCATCCGCGGAAAGCGACGCGAACCCCATCGCACGGCTCTATGCTGTTTGGCGCTCGTCCCTCAAGGAGGAGAGCGTCCAGAGCCACTGCATCGATCACACGAATCCCCGGCAGCTACCACTGAGCGTGCTTCAACTGGAAATGACCACGGCAGCGGCGGCCCTAATGGCGGCAGACAGCGGCGAGCTGCCGCAGTTGCTGCAGAATCTGCTGGTGAGCGTGGAGCGCAGCATCGAGCGGGTGTCGCTCAACGAGCTGCAGCTGCAGATGCATCCATCAGCCATCCCAGGAGAGGACCTGCTGGACGAGGCCAACAACAATGGCTGCAGTCACGGCCAAAGCTTGGTGGGATCGCCCAAGTGCGCGTTGCGGCGCAGCGACTTGATTACCAAAAACAAACTCTTCAACAGCCGGTACATGCTCCGGCGCCTGACCAACCGGCAGGACAGCATGAACTCCACCTCGTCGGGCAACAGCAACGTGAGCGACAGGAGCAGCAGCTCCAGCTCCGGGTCCAGTGCCGGCGAGGAGCTTCAGAGCAGCAGCAATGAGGCGAAAAAGCGGAACAGCAACGGCAACGAGGCCAGCGGAGTGTCCACCTCGCCGGCTCTACCTCTCTTCTGTCTGGGGAACTCATTTCCGCACATCGATAGCGACGAGGAGCCGAGCGACTGCGGCGGAGTGGAGAAGCACCACAGTCTGGGTGAGTCTGGGCTACGTATACGTAATGCGCCATTACGCATGCGCCCCGTTGGCCAGTGGCAATAAACGATTACTCTAATATCGAATGGAATATTTGTGCAGTGAGAAATATTAAGATTTGAAAATTATATCCTGTATTAAGAATCCATTTGGACAAGTTAAAGCTTATAGATCTCTGCTAATATGAGAATAGAAGGCACAAAATTCCAGTAATAAACAAGAGAAGAGCAGGATAGAAAGTCTACAACTAACCATAATCTTCTTAAAACCCCAGTAAAGCTGTCTGCACATTTTCAAACTTATATATGTCCCCCAATATTTCTCTGTGTGTACCTGCAACAGTTGCAACAGAGCGACCAGTTCGTGGCTCGCTTATCGCCGTTTCTGGGCGTGATTTGTCTTATTTGTTTTAGCTCCATGGCCTGCATCGCCGTATGCAAATCTGTGAGCCCGAACTATTCAATTAAACGCCCCGCAGCCAAAAGTCGAGCCAACCCAAAGTGGAGTTAAATTCGCGATCGTTTCGAACGGCGCTTTGAAGTCCATCGAGTTGGCGGGGTTGGGGCCTAATGGTATGCCTTGATAGCGTTCGGTTATAGCGCTAATTTGATATATTTTCTGTTCATAAATGCTGCCCGACATTTAAATCAATTAATAGCCGCAGATTCAGGCGAGATTACAGCTGAAACTAGAGTTTATGCCCTGAATTCTAGCGAAAGTATGCAAGAGTGAAATTCGAGTAGAAAAAGCATGCCAAAAATTTGGTTCACATTAGATGCTATCTTAATTGTATTCGGTGACAAGCCACTGAAATATTTCCGGTTTTCATTTCTTCTTTTGGAACCTCACCCAACGTAATCTTTATTGCGCATGTCTTTCTATTTCGTTTACCACAATAAATGATTTGCCAGAAACGCAGTTACCCGACAACGCTATCCATTAAACCATAATCCATTCTCAATTAGGTTGGCCAGTCTCGAGAATTGCCACTTCTATCTGTGTACCCATTATTTCTTGAAAATCTTAAAAGCCGTTCTTTATTGGCGGCTGAAAATGCCCCTTCAAAATGCCCGATCGTTCGCAGAGGAGGAGGAGGAGGAGGAGGAGGTCCGCCGGCAGCCGTGGTTTTAGCCATTAGCCATTAACATCGACATCCCACGGCATCCGGCGAGACGCGGTTAGCCGCAAAATATCGTTGTCTCTGCGGCAGCGACAACGGTGCAAATGCCTTTTAATTTGTCAAAGCCTAAAATATGAAAATTAAATGAGAAACCAAAGCAGTGCTATGCGGAGCTCCACTGTGGCAACAGTGGGTATAAATCATTGTTGTTAGAATTGGGACTTTCATGGTTGTTTATTTAGTTTTAAGCTTAGGTAACTATATTTATATTAAATTCAAACTCTCTGGTTGAAATTTTGGCAACAAAATGAAGGTTCTTTTTTACATTATTCTAAATTACTTTAGTAGTATCTGATAATCACCTTGATAATTGATAATTACCTTAATAGAGAGTTGGATAATCTCTTAATTTTCTGTATCATTGAAAAACCTCCTAAAAATAACTTTAAAAGTTTAACTTTGTTTAAACTTGGTAAAACTTCCCATATCCTATATCTTTGGATATTTGCTCTTATAAACTCCCAATTTTTCGGGGTTTTCCGCCACTGTTCCCTGGAATGCGTTCAACCGAGATCTGGGCTGGGTGTGGGTGCAATTTGCAAGCGGGCATAAATCAGCCGACAAGTGCGGGGGCTATTGTGGTCGGGCTATTGAATTACAATGCGGCGGGTCGCATTCGTTTTTGGCTCTCCGCCATCGAAAGGCGGCAGCACGGCAACAGGTGGCCGGAGTTCATTCCAATGGCTGCAGAATTTCCCGAGACGCTGAAATGTGCCGCATTTATCATGGAACGTATTTGTCGCATGCGAAAGTCCCCGGGGCAGGCGGAAAATTAAATTTATGACGAACTCGTTTTCGGCGGGGCTTTCGGTTAGCGGAGCCAAGGCTTCGCTCCGGCCACGCCCCTTCCTAGAGAGCAGCCCGGCTGTGGGCTGTGGGCTGTGAGTTGCCGAACAGCTCGAAATTAATCAAGTGACATTATTATGCAAACGGCGCAGATCCTGGACCAGTTTTCAAGGTTCCGTCGAGCGTTTAAAATACAATTAACCCATATTTTTACCCTCCATATGGCTGGCTTTTAATGTGTGTGAGTTTTCTCGAGGCTTTTCTGGTTGCCATGAACACGCGAAGAAAAAATGTGAATGTTCGCAATAAAAAATGTTATTTATAGATATAAGGTTATCTTAGCTCGATGCATCTATCTTTTTGTAGCTCACTCAGTCTTCTATTTGATCTCCTTAAAGTTTAAACCTTTAAGCGGGAAATGTTTGTTAAAAGCGAGATGAAACCATATGTTATTTTGTTTTATATTACTAAAAACAGTAAAGAATATATTTAAAAGCGTAAAAAGAACATATTTTATCCCATTTACATATTTTATATATTTTAAATCGAAAAGAAAACCTATTTGATCTTTTTTATACTACTAAAAGCAGTAAAAACAGTAAAGAATATTTTTAAACGCCACAAATGCTACGCTTGAACTGAATAATTTTTATAAATGTTAAATATTAATTTGATCAAAATGTTTTAATCGCTTTTCTCTCTCTGCAGATACTTGCGAGACGGAGCTACTGCCGCCCAGCTCGATTGGCGAGCTGCCCGAGAAACTGCTGACCAGCGGCGTCTACCTACCAGGTGAGCCTCCGTCCATGTGCCGGGACCTAGGTGACAAACTTTCCATTTTCGCTGCGCCCCCCAGTTCCGCTCGTCTAATTCTAGACTTTCACTGGACCGAAATCCGAATTTGCTTATAAATTGGAATCGCTTTGTAACGCCCCATCGGGCAATTTGCCTCCGGCAGCGTTGCCATTTCCCTGGCCATTCCGTTTTCCTATGCTCGCGATGGCGATGATGGTGGTGTTTGGCGAAAAGTTGTTGGGAAAATCATAAAGTTGGCGCTTTTCAATTAATATGCACACGCTTTTTCGCACATTATCGAAGTGGCCGGGGGCCACCCAGGGCGCAGCAATTGAGATCGGAGTGTCGGAGTGTGATTTCCCACACCTCGACGAGATCTCAGCCATAACGCGTCGTCCTTAACGATCCCTCCCAACTCTTTGCAGGCACACGCACCCTCCGAGGCGACCCACTTGTGAGCGTGGACGCGGCCTGTGTGGCGTCCGCCGGCCTCAATTGCTACGAGCTGGCCACGCTGCTCCTCTACTACAGCACAATTCCGGATCGCAGGTGAGTGGGGGATCAGTAGATGTACATTTACACTGGGAACTGCTAGTGATATATACTCAAAATGGGGAATTTTCTAAATGAAAATGTGATTAAAACACTTAAAATGCTCCAAAGTCTTGAACCCCTGATTATACAAAAGTTAGTTTTAATATATATGAGAATGCCCCAAGGAAAATAACATTTTTCCCGCTGTGCACATCTCAATTTCCATATCTGAATCAGAATTAGAATCAGCCCCATCGGTTTAGTGTCAAAGTAACGCATGGGAATGGGCTCAACGAGCAGCTGTGGGCAATCGCAGAGCCACGGCCAGAGTCAGAATCAGTACCAGAACCAGTACGAGTTCGGGTACGAGTCCCAGAATCAGCATCTGCATCCGAATCAGGCATTTCAATTTGTCTGGCAATAAGTTCATAGACTTGCAGCCCCGCACCAGTCGTCGGCGGCCCATCCATATTTACGAGCAGATATGCAAATGCGCCAGCCAACTCTGCCAAGTCAGCCAAATGGCGCTGGGAACGAAGCGGAGCTGCATTTAAGCCTTTAAGACGGTTCCCACTCCCACTCCGTCTCCCCCGTTCTTGGCCGAATGCATGTCAGTCAATTTGCCACTTTGGCTAAAAGGAAACATGCAACAGTAACAACAACAACAACAACAGTGAACAGCACTTGCATTGTGAGCCAAGAGAACTTAGCCTTAGAAAATAGAACAAAAGTCTGGTCCAAAAGTCGATAGACACTGTCCAGCAGGGTTGGCTATCTGCCCTAGATCTGCGATTGGATGGGGCCCTTCTATTAAGTAAATACATAACCAGGGCAAATTTTAGTTTACGAAAATCAAAAGAAACAAAAAGATAAAGGGTTAAGTGCAAGGGGGCTTTAATAAGGATTTCCGATAAGATTGCCAGATTGACAAAAGTCGATTTGGTGATAAAGGAAATTTAGCTAAGACTTAAGACGCTTAATTTCTAAATCTCTTTAGACAAGAATTTAATTTGATATTTACTGTTTTAAGAGAGAATAAATTGCTAGATTGTGTTTTCTCTAACTTGGTTTAAATGTTATAAAATAATTCACACCACAGATCAAACAAAATGATTAAATACTTCTGTAAGTAAATTAGATTGCATACCTTGCCTTGTAAAGACTTGATTTATGTTATTTGTATTTTTAATATAATATAGTACATAATGTTTATAGTAAGTTCTTACAAGTCTTGTATTTTTAATATTAAATACTAGATTATGGTAAATAATAATCCCTATTACTGCATACTGTTACTGTTCCTTTTAGAAGCAAAACTATTAATATGCCGTTGAAGTGCTTGTGCAAAAGAGCGTTAAAAATTCTTTATCGAGCTTCAATTTACGGGATCACGGCAAAGGTCATGGGAAAGCCCGGGGGAAATCCCCATAAGCCCCCCAGAACGTAGTGTTCCTTCCCTGCTGACGAGTGTAAATTAGAATTCCTCTCAGGCAGGCTTTTTTATTTTTATTTTTCTGCATTTTGCGGGGCTGGATTTTTCGCTGGCACGTCTTTCGGGTGGGGGGACCTGTGTGCGGCTTCCCTTTGAGGAGCGAGCGAGAGGCGCTGACATAGAGAGAGCGAGAGAGGTAGCTGGCGATAACTGCAGGCAAATGAATGATTTTTTTCCAGACAGATTCGTGACACTTTAAAATTTATGATGTGAACTTTTATTTTCCTATAATGCCTGTTGCTGTTTCTGCAAAGGTTCCCTGAGCCCCAGCCACACGATTCCTGGAAATATCAGAAATCTGTGAAATCTAAATCGACATAAGAGAACACTCGTATCGGGCGGCCACTTAGAGTTGCCAGTGCGATTCCCGTTCCAGTTTCAGAGCCTCAACTCCAGCTCCAACTCCATCTTTAACTCCATCTCCATCTCCAGCTTCAGCTCCAACTCCATCTCTATCTCCAGCTGCATGTTGATGTTAATTGCTTCAATGCCAATTGGTAAAACGCGGCCAAATCGTGTAGAAAAGTCTTTGACAAACATTTGCACAGATTTCAACACTTGAAAAAATTATGACTACCATTCTTAATTGTAAGCTGTAAGCTGGAGAACTTGTAGGTAACTGGGAACACTATTGGAAATCGTGCCTGAGACCTTTGAACCTTTTCTTAACTCAGTCAAAAGCAGTTAACCAGTTTATAAACTTCGTTTTCAAAGAAATCCATCCATTCAAATCCATCTCGATCAGACCCAAAAATTCCAGATTTAATTTTGAAAGCAAATATATATTTCTGATCACGTAAAAGCTCTAATATTCCATTCTCCTGCTTTTCCAAGTGTGCTCGCAGTGGCAGTTGCGCTGAAAAGCGAACCGAATAAAAACTGGCACATCTGCTGCCGCCTCATCATCATCAGCATCTCCACTCATCCCATCCCATCCCATCCCATCGCATCGCATCCAGTCTTCGGATCTTTCTGACCTGACTCATGACGAGTTGGAGCTCCGAGACTTGACATTATTTGCGTTTGTTTGCCGACATGTGTAAGGTATTCATTAGCTGCCTGTCCAATTCCGAATGTCAGCCAGATGGACAGCAAATATTAGATGTTGGCTGAAGATGGGGATATGGATGTGGCTGTGGCAGTGGCTGTGGAAATGGATGTTTGGTCTCCGCACAGTTTTCACCACTGCGGCAGTGTCAACATGGCCACTTGGCTTATCCGGAGCTTACATCATTTGTCTGGGCCAGAGGTCTGACCTCGGCTACGACTCCTACTCCGAGTGCGACTCCCAAACACAGGGACCAAGTCGCAGCTCCGATGCCAATCCACAACTCCCTCCTCCATCGTGTGTGTGACAGCTTGCAATTAAATTTGTTTTTATGGACAGAGTTTGGCGGGCACTGCACTTCTCGGAATCTTCGGCTGCGAAAGGTACGGGGACTACGAACTACGACTGCGACTACGACTCCAAACTCCAGTATAAATATGCATGCCCGCGCATAATACGGATATAAAAGAAAAGCTCGGGTTACACACGCTTGACCCGGCCCAGGGTTGTGCTCATATTTTAATGCGTCTTGCCCTACAAAATCGACTAAATCGGAGAGAGCATGCGCGGCTGTTCCCAAAACCGAAATGCATTCGAAAATCAAATCAGCAAAGGTTTCGTGTTGTAATTACTGAAGGGAGATTTCTTTGAGGAACCAAGCTTGGGGTAAAGATAGTTTTAGTTATTTCTTGCCAACTCAATTGATGCCGAATAATTTTCTTCTTAAGAGAACTAGGACTAAGCAAAGGGCACAATCATAAACATAATGTTAGGAAAGGTTCCCTTACTTAAACACAATAAAATTAGTTACTACCAAAGAAAAGGTCAGTTTGAAAACCATTGCAGAAATTAGAAAATATCATTTCATGGTTGATTCTTCCAAGACTCTTCTGTATGCCAGACCACACACAAAAGACAATTGCAGCAGGTTGTTTCGCTTCTACTATGATTAACTCTTCAGTGAACTTTGCTACCGGTTTTAAAAAAGAAACCTATATTTATGATATTCTCTATTTTACTTCTCCGGTTCTTTCTACAGTTAGTAGGGGTTAGGGTATTCCCACTTTGAAGTGGCTAAATTACGGAAGAGCTGCTGTCGGCTGGCTCATTTGAGCGTGTATATAGGCTGCTTTGAAATTGAAATGCCAGGCGCTCTTTATAGCCGCAGTGTGCGGCATCATTAAGCCGCTCTGGCAGCCCGGCGGCTTGGCAAACACGCCACATCAGCGCGGATCTCTCGGCCCCGTGAGCATTGCGTGCAATTTGCAACTGCAACTTAAAGTGCGGCGGCTGCGGGAGTGGGAGTGGGAGTGGGTGGACTTGCGCCTCCGACTGCCAATTGCCATGTGAGAACCTACCTGGCCCCTACCTACCTGGCATGCGTTTACAGTTAGCCAGCGGAGCTGGCTGAAAAGAATTTCAGACTTGAGCTGAGCAAACTTCGGGCAAAGTGTTAAGACACGGCTCTTGGCCTGGCTTAGCTTGGCTCTTGGCGGAGCGGAGCGGCAGCTGCCATTAGCAGCAATTTTCAATTTTTATTTACGCTGATTAAAAGTGGCTACCAACTTGTCATAGTTACGTGATTTTGCGAAAGGTAAAGTGCTTCATCTGGCCCAAGTCCAAGTGAGAGCCAAGTGCAGAGGCCGCTTATTGCCAATTAAGCCGAACTCGTTTTGGGCGTAGCCCAGAGTCGGTGTGTTCTGCTCGCTCTTTTGGAGCCGATCCCCAGCAGACACAACCACCCAATCCGCCCAAGCACGGAGCATGGAAACACTGGAGCTGGGCAGCCCACATGCGAACCAGTTCACCTGGAAGCCCGAGAATCGGCTTCGAATGGGAGCGATTAATGCCAAGGTGGATTCAGCCAAGGCGGCAAATGCTGCGGCCGATTATGATGATTTATTGAATAATCATAGCCTTCATAGCAGTTTACAATTCTAATTAGGTGTGGGGCCATGTCTAGTTGCATAAGAGATATATTGGTTAGACAGGTAAAAGACAAAACAACTTCTTATTACACTTAAGATGACTTGATTTCGTGGCAAACAGGAATACATAATTGAAGCGTTTACTAGGTATAATTTTCTTTAGGATTTTTCTCCTCATTGATGCATCTTGTAAACATTTATATGTAATCCAATTTTATTTAAGAAATACCATCTTATTTCTAGCAGTACTTAAGTTTATTTTCGAACTAGTTCCCCGATCGACTCAACTCTGATCGACATGAGGCAAACACTTTTGATGTTATTTATACGACTTGACCGTGCACTTCTCAGCCCGCCACTCATTGCTTGTTTCCATTGCTCTTGCAGCTCCAACATCGGCAGCCCCGGCTCCAGTCCTCGTTCCACCCCGGCAACACCCGGAACGACGGCAACAATCAATGGCCATAAAAGCGCGGAGCAACTGCAGCAGCTCCAGCAGCAACAACCCGCCCAACAGACATTTACCATTTTAATTGCCATCGAGAAGTCTCAACATTTATGCGTAATCGACTTAATTTGCCAAAGTCTCAGACTCTTAGCCAAGCAAATTGGCAATTGTGAAATTTTGGCCATTTGCAGCGATCCGAGTCTGTTGCAATTGTGCAACGAGCAGCAGCAACAGAAGCAGCAGAACAATAACAGTGATCACCAGGTGAGTCAAGGGTTTATATCGTCTGACCTTTCAGATTGCGCAATTTGGCACACAGAGAAAATATGAATCCTTTGCTGATGTCAATTGTAATTTTTTGTAGATGAGTATCAAGTATACTTTGATACAAATTTATGTTATCATATAAAAGCCAATAAAATAAAAGCATAATTTATAATAAGTTTTATTTTCTTCATAAAATTAATACTTGAATTGTATATTTATTGGCATTAACTTGAACTCAACTAAAAACTAAATGTAAATATCTCTAAAGCTAATATTATTTCTCTGTGTGCAAGTCAGAGGGCGAGATCGAAAGGCCAGGCAACGGGCTAACGCCCCAGCCTGAGTCCGAGTCTGATCCCCAGCCAATTAACCTGGCCGACATGACCGGCTGGGCAAACAGAACCTGGCCACTAATGACATCGAGTCCGCTCTTTTGCTCTGACTCTGACCCCAAACAGGAGCCGTCGCCGTCGTCGTCGTCGTCGTCGCATTTGGTTAAATTCATTAGCGTGGACCAAGTCACGACAAGTGTTGCGCCATCGCAGCTCCCCGCCGCCGGCCTGCTGCCCTCCGTGCCCGCCCTCGCGGCGCTACCCGGCTGCGGGCAGCGGCATCACGACACGGCCAAGTGGCGCGAGTTCTTCGCCCAGCTGGAGGCCTTCCAGCGGCAGTGCTCCCTGGCCGGCGGCAGGCTGGTGACGGCCCTCAGCGACATACGCGCCGCCGATCTTCAGGGATTGCCCACGCGCCGCCAGCTCTACGGCCAGCATCGGGCTCTCAGTCGTGCACTGATGGACTCGCAGCTGCACAGCCTCCGCAAGATGGGCGCCGGCCAGTTGGCCCGCCTGCAGGAGCTGGCCAGGGGCATCACCTCCGCCCCAGCTCCGGCTACTCTACCGTCACCATGTGGCCAAAGGATGAGCACATCTCAGCCTCCGTCCCCGACTGCCTCGGTCACATCCCCCAATGCGGATGCCGCCGGCAAGCTGCGCAAGGTGACTCTTCTCTTCAACGAAGTGGATCGCGCCGCCCAGCGACTGGAGCAGCTGACGGAGCAGCGAAGGGAGCGACTCCGGCAATTGACCAGGCAACGCGCCCTCGAGGATGAGATCAATGAGGTGAGTAAGCGGGGTCCTAATAGGTATAGAGCATAATTTAATTTAATTAAACGATCAAGAACTCAAAAATAGTATCATATTTTGCTGCATAAGACATATTTTTCTACGCTTTTAAACTAATTTTTTTTGCTTTAGTTGTGATCGATTTTCAATTCGATCAAACGATCAAATAGCTAACTTTAGGGTCTACAAACAAAGGCTTACCTTACTTTCTTGTATAAACATCTATTTTGAAGTCCTTCTGAAAATATTTCTCAACGAAAAATACCTAAATTCTTGCAAGGCTTTTGCTCTCTTCTAAACGAGACCTGTGCTACCTACGATTAATCCATCTTTATTCCCTCTTGGACATATCTTTGGATGGTAGACAATGTTCCCAAGGTTCGCCGAACGATTTACAATACCCATAAAATCGGTTTCTCCCAGCAACTTTGTAGCCTCGAAGATTTAATGAGCTCGGGGACTAGGATTTGCTTTTGCTGACAGGAAATGCGGCAGGCAGAGCGAAAGGCGAGGCCGAATGCCGAATGTATCTGGCAGATATCACCTGACATTGTTAATTGAATATGCATTGCATTTAATGCCTGGCTTTATTAATTTATTACGCGCATCCGCTTAGTGCTCGCTCCTCGGACAGCTTTCGCATTAGTTGCTGGGACGACGGGACAGGATTGGAAATGGAAATTGGGATTCAGGTGGAGATTGAGAGATGATGCGGCCAGTCAGCGGGCAAATGGAGCCGTTAGATAAGCCAGCTTGCAGGAGCATCTGCCGCACAATCGCTGGCTTGTCGCCGCCACTTCCTGGCCCGGGCTTAATTGACTCGTTAATGAGTTTTGGCCGCAGGAAGGGATCCCTATCCGTGGCTGACTACCGTGCGCGCCATGAGCATAATTGCCGACGCACGCACCCACAACTCGTCTTCGTGGATCGCATGGTATGGCGCACATATCTTCTCTGGACGATCTCGCTTAATCAGCGACAGTGACAGTTGCTGCAACGCCCAGATGGGCTACTCCTTCGGAGTCGGAGTCGCAGCTAATGCAATTCCGCTGATTAATCGCAATCATTTGTTGCGGGATTAGCTGCAGTTTACATATTCGTCATACTTTCGCGCCACTATTAACTTTGGCCATTATTATTATGATTGTTGATGCTGCCGCTTGATTTTGCTGCTGCCGCCGGTTAACAAAAGTATGTCAAATTGCAAATACACGACACGCAGCTACTGCACTTGAAATAAAAATGCACAATTAAAGTGGGGAGCTTAACAATAAATAATAATAAATCATTTTGAAAGTTTTGAATAAGGAATATGAGAGAAAAAACCAATTAAAGCAAGACTTTGAAACAAAAACATTAGGGTTTGCCTGCTGATTAAAATCTTTATGGTTTTCACACTTTTGATTGTGAAATGTAATCAAAAAAATAATATTAAATATTGCATAAAAAAGCTATGACTAAAAATCACAATCTTATCATTAAAGAATCAATATTTAGCCAACAAAATTACAATTACCGCTGTTGCTTTGGTTACAATTTGTGTGTTTGAGCGAGTCACGCTCTGGGAACCACTGTTTCAAAGATATATTTTACATCTGTTGGTTATGCTTACATAAGGTACGCCAAAAAAATATCAAACACCAAAATCAATCAGCAGCCAATAGATCATAATTTATGACCATATTTTTGTCTGTGTACCCCACACACCATTTAAGGCCCAAGGCCCCATGGAATCCCCTTGCCAGAGATGTATAGATAGCCGTGCGGAATCCTCAATTTCATTTAATAATTTGCGGAAATTGGCATTTAAAAATTTGCCGAGCCTTGTTAGCGTTTCTTATGGACGAGTAAGAGTACGAGTACGCCTCGTATGTGGCGTCTTGGCCTTTTTCACACGCTCCCGCGCACTCCGCTCCGCTTGAGAAATGTGCGGCCATTTATCTGACTTGATTTTTGAGCAAAAATTGAATTTTAATTGCCAACGAAAAGTTAATGAGAAAAGTGAAAGCAAGGTTAAAGAAATTAAATGCAATCTTATTTTTCTCTCACTCTCCTCCCGGTGGCTGGCTGCCAGTTTGTTTGTTTTTGTGTGTGATTTTTCAATCGATTTGTCGGCTGTTTGGGGCGCCCATTGATTCGCACTCGAATTCGATACGATTCGTTGACTCTGCCCATTTCATTTCATTTGATTTGATTTCATTTGGTTTCATTCATTTCCATTTCAAAAGTAGTTCACCGATAAGCGGCAGCCTGTCCATTCAGCTGTCTTAATGTCGGTCTGAGAGACCGACTGTCTGGCTGTCTGTGAGTCTGAGTGTCTAAGTGTCTGAGTGTCCCCCTTGTCATATCGCGATCGGCGCAAAAATCATACTAAGAGATACTTACGAGTATTTAACACCAACACGCTTTCAATTAAAAAGGCGTTGACAGCTACCAATTTTGTGCAGATCGTTGTTGGCTTTTGTCTTACCCCCTTTGCGTCCTCTCTGCGAATACCCTCTCAAGTTGTGTGGGTTAAGCCGAATATTTTGTACAATTTGTAATTCATTTACTAGGATTTTTGTTCTATTTTGAAATACTTCACTTGAATATATTACTACATAAAAAGAACTACTAAGAGCTTTAATTCAGCCACAATTCACTTTGATGAGTCACACATGTAACATTTATATTTAGAAAACACTTTAATAAATCAAGATTTCGAGTTCGTGAATGTCTGAAAACCATTTCAGATAATTTTAGACTTTTTATAAATACCTATTTGCGCTAGAAGCATTTTTGCATTCTCATATAAAATAAATAAGACTAAAATGTTTAAATAATATTATCAATATATTTAAAAACGTGTGAAAAATTCTTCAAAGATGTAAAAGTAAGCGTGGGAAACTTGAAAGTCATGGGGTTTCTCAGAGCCCTTTGCCAGTTTATTAGCATACTTCTGGGTAGTCTCTCTGCTTATCACAGCAGCGCAGATCTCGAAGATCTATGGATAGCGTATCCCGCGACTGGCTGTGCCAATGGATCTTGCAGTCATCGTGTTTCTTTTTAATTAAATATATTATCTGCGATGCCAAAACAAGCCGAACACACTAAACTGGACCAAGACAGCGTCTCCAGCCGGCCGGCTAACTAATGTCGCTGTCGTCCATTAGGCGCGCGCATTCAAACAAGGTGCGAAAAAAGATGCCGCCGCGCTTGATGTTGCTGCTGCTGTTGCTGCAACTGTTGCAACTGTTACTGCTGCTGCTGATGCTGCGGTGTCGCCATTTTGCTGGCCACCACAACACAACCACTGCTATGATGATGACGACGGCCACGACGACGACATTATGATGCGATATGCGATATTGTATCTAAATTGTTGATCGGCTGCATTAACTGGGAGCCGGCTGGGATTGGGATCCCCGGCTGGAGATGAAGGTGGATTGCTCCACAAATATGGCCACGAGTGTGGCAGCCTTGGGTGTTGTATTGGCCGGCGGTGAAAGAGTTAAATGCAGCTGCGGCGACAGATAAATAAACATTGCTGACGGTGAAATTGGATTTGCTTAGCGCGCTTTCTTTGAGACAAATGCTGGGGCTCCTTTTTATTTGCTTTTTGTTATTTGTTGCTTTTGTTTTTGGTTTTGCACAAATTAATTTGCGCGATGTCGGCGGCTTTGTGCAATGAAAACTATGTTTAATTGTTTCGCGCCTTGAATTGCAATTGCCATAAGGAGCATCTGTGTCGCGGAAGCCTTGTCGCCCGTTTGGCTCTTTGGCCAGCTTATTTATGGCCCCTGACATTTGAACCGCCTGTCTTTGGGCCAGGAATGCGGTGGCAGTGCCCCTGCCCCGGCTCCTGCTCCTGCTCCTGCTCCTTTCTACCACATTTTGGCTTGCATAACCCCACAGTTTTTCGGTGGAAGAAGACCGCAGCTGCTGTCGGCCAAGAACTGGCTGCTGCATAGAATTCGGTCAGGCGAGAGCCATGAAAAATGAAGGCTTATTTACTGCCGACATACCGAGGCAAACCCCTCGAACTGGGCAACTGAGAACGGAGAACGGAGAACGGAGAACTGGGAACCTGCAACCTGGAACCCCGGGACCCCATCTCCACAGTGGCATTAATAATAACTGCATGTATTAGCCCTGGCGGGCATAATAACGTTTTTTTTATTTTCCTTTCCTTCCACCCAATAGAGATGGACGACCAGCGTGTGTGCTGAGCTTAAGTTTATTTCTTATTTCATTGCGTGGGCTCGGGTTATTCAGTTATTCAGAATTTCAAAAAACGAAACTCTCACAGGGAAATTTCTCCATTTGAACCTGGTCTTAAGACCCCATTGCATAAAAGAAACATTAATTTCCTGCAACCGTTGTTGCTACTGGTTGTTGGAGAAACGAGTTCACATGCAGGAAAATAAGATTACCCTTAATTGCAATTAGTTGGCGGAAAATTAGTTTTTGATTTCGGGTTTTCCTTTTCCAAGTCGACAGATTTATCTGACTCTCAATTGCTTAGCCAAGCGTCGATTACCCGTTGACATTTCGGATAAATGCTAACCAGAAACCGAGAATTGGGAATAAGCTAATAAGCACTTTGCCAGATTGACAAATCTTAAGTGGACCACAACAAAAAAAAAACTCGACAAGCAAGAAGCTGAATAAGCTTAAAAGGATTAGAGCTCAAGCAGGGGCTCACATTTACATAAGGCTGTTTCTAAGTATTAAAAAAAATATATGTATAACTATAAAAAAGGCATCTTTTTTTAAGGGAAATAAATCAGAAGCCAAAAGGGTTTTACCTAAAAATTCGAGTATTGAAAACTGCGTACTAACATTGAATTAATCTAATACAAAAAGACAAAGACTTACTCGCGTATAAGAATATTTAATTTGTTGTTTGGATTTACTTATTCAGAAGATTTTAGTCTTTTCGGTTTGAACATTAGGATGTCACGGTCGCCACTACAATTTAAATAATGCTATCTGTTGTCTGTTATAAAATTATGAATCAAAGATTAGGGCTAACCAAATATAACCCAAATATTCAAGCTTTATTTAATCAACAGAACCTGGGGAGACTTTTCTAGTTCTACTATAAACTACTGTATGAATTTAATATACTGTCAAAATTCTTTAACAAGCTACACCCAATTTCTGATATATTCGATTTCGAAACCCTACGGTTTCCGTGAGGACTCGTGCGTGCCTGCTGAGATGCGGCACTCGTGTCCGCTGTCATCTCCGCTCCAAGGAAAGAGCTCCCAAGATACGAGTACGAGTACGACTACGAGTGCTTGGATGAAATGAACACATGCTTGCCGCAAGTGCCGCCAATCGCAACCGGTTGAGATTGTTGCATGCAAATGCTCCACGCGAACAAACAATGCAGCTATAGTCACCACTCCTCCTGATCCGCCAGCTCCAGCTGGGGCAACTCCTCCATGTTCCCATGTTGGCTGTGTCATCAAAACGGACGTTAATCATACGCTTAGCCAGGCAGCCATCGCCGATGGCCATCGTCGCTTGGCCAGAATGTCCAGGTTATTGAATTAACACCGGGATATGGGGTCTGGGTCCTGCTCTTGCTCTTGCACTTGCACTTGGTCTTGGTCTCGGACTCGGTCTTGGTCTTCGAGTTGGTCTCAGACTCAGCCAGACAGAGTGTATAGTAATTGTTGTCGCCAGCGCTTGGCCTGTCATGTCAAAACGTAACTGTCACATTGGGTTTGACATGTTTTTTAACACTAATTTTACACGCATTTTTAGAAATCGTCAACTTCATCAACAGCTGTCATCATTTTTTGAGCGTCGTCACGTCCGCTCCTCGGGAGTTGGACAGTGTCGCCGTCGCTGAAGCCGAAGCCGTCGCCTGATCGCCGATAAGCTGCCACGCCCCTGTCCCATGTCCCGCCCCTTTTTTAAGATGCACTTGCAGTGCTGAAGCTGCTTTTTCACCAGCAAACACCAAGAGCTAAAGCGCTTCGACGCTGCAACGCGGTTGCATGCAATATTGTCACCACATTAACGTCTCCCGGCCTTTTGTGGTCACAATTTATGACTCTGTGCGTGTCGCAGCTCGGAGCTGGGCCATGGGATTGGATTGTTGGAGTGTGTGGATTGGCCGGGATGGGATTGGGCTGGCTTGGCTGGTTTGGAAAGTGAAAAATAAGTAAAATTGTAATCGCCTTTTGCCGTAAAATAGTTAAACGAAATTGCTTTATTACATTCGGGGCGGCAGCGAATGCAGTCAGCCATGCGTGCCTCGCGTTTTCCACTCATAAACCCCTTACTGGCCCAGTGGGGTATCGAATATGGGTATGTGGGCCCAAAGGGATTATGGCCTCGGTTGGGAGGGCAATAAAAACTCCAAATAAATCACATTTGTCGCGGTTGAAATTAGTGCAGAGAAAGAAATTCAAGTAGTCTTCAAAGAATATATATACATTTACTACAACATATTTAAATAAAATATTTTTCAGAGGGCAACTTCAAAGAATTGTGCCAATTTAAACACAAATCGTAAGCAGCGTCACAAGCTAAGTACCTTTTATGTTATTTCCACTCAGATCCAATTTATTAAAGTTAATAAATTAATAAATTCAATCTCCCGGTGCATGCTAGAAAAATTGAAGTACCAATTGGTTTTTCCCCGTCCATTAATGGTCGGCTTTCGTGTTTAATGTCTCACTTGGCGCACTCGCATTCCGATTGCAATTCCTCTGATCTCTCGGCCGGTTATCGCTGCTATAATTTCTAACACGCTGCCATAAATTCAAATGCAAAACAGCTCCAAGACATGTTGGGCAAAAGGAACAGAAATACTTAAAAGCCAGAGATAAGCTGGCAGCGATAGGATTGAGAAACCGAAGACACAACGCCATCAACAAGCGAACATAGAGAGCAAATTAGCCAACAAGAAATGAGACAGCCAAATGGCAAGAGCATATCATTTAAGAGGTACTTCAAATAAATTACCCAATACCAGAAATAGAAGCAGAATCCGCAGAATCCCAACTCCACCAGCCAGCTGGACAAATTAAGCGAAACTCAAAAGATACCGAATGGTAAATGTTCTCAGAAATGTAATTAATACGTTGATATATAAACATGTAATTCACTTTCAAATTATTTGATAGGTTTAATGTTTATGTATGCTTATTATACCAATTAAAAAACTTGGCCCTAAAACCTTGATCTTGATAGGATCTAATTACTGGGCTTTATAAGGCTTACAGAAGAAATAGCGTAGGCTTTTTATTGCACAATTGGGAAGAGCTGGCAGAAAACACATGACTCAGATCAACTCTAATTATCGCCATGGAAATAGAGAAACGGAAATTATGACCCAGGGAATACTTCGATAGGAAACCATAAGTTCCGATGATGGACTCAACTGGGGCTCTGCAAAGCGAATCGATAAGCCATGGGCACGATATACGAACACATGGTGACTTTGCCGTCGGAGTAATGATCCATAACAAAAAATGGTGTTTCAAGTCCCCAGAGACATTCGAATTACCCTGTCGAAGGGTAAACAAAATGCCAATATGTACTGGTTGTTCCCTGGTCTATGATAGCAACTACAAGAACAACGGCTACATTGGCGACAACTTTGTAAAGTGTCAAAATAAATTCGATATTGTGGCTTAAAAAATGTTTATGGCCGTGAGATAAATGCGCGACATTTGTGTAAATTACACGACAGCAGCCGCAGAGGGAGCTGCGAGCTGCGAGCTGGGAGCTGGGAGCTGGGAGCCGGAGTGGCCACCACTGGAAGCCACGCATGCTCACAGCCAGCCGCAGTTGCTGTTGCTGTTGTAGGTGTTGCATGTGTTTTATGGCGCATGCGATCAACTTGTAAGAGTGTCACGTTAAATTTGCGTTTTATGTCAGGCGGCATCCGCCAGAAGGCAGCGGCAGCAGCAGCTCTAGAAGCGGCTCCGCATCCCGAGCATCCCAACTCCCGGCAAAACAGAGTGCAGTCAACCCGAATGCGGTGGTCTTATCAGTCGCACAGCAAACAGCTCCACATCCGTCGTAGATGGACGCGGGCTTATCGGGAGAAGCCTCCGCAGAAGCAGAAGCAACTTCAGCCACCGATGACATTTGCCTATTTACTTGGCTGCACAGAGAACAAAAGTGTGCAAATCAATACATTGAATTTGAATTGAACTCAAAAAAGGATTTATGAAAGGCTTTCAATGTGGCAAAGTTTATTTATATATATTCCGCTTAATTTAGCTTGCAAATTAGATCAAAATATCACTTGTTTAATAATTAGTTAAATTGAGCAGAAGTTGTATCATTATTATTCCCTCTACATCCTAAGTAGAGATTAATCCTGTTGCATAAATATATTTCGGCAGCCATAACCTTTAAAGAACCTCGCTTTGCATATCCCAAAACCGTATTTAATGCCAACCAACAATATAAACAAAGGGATAATTGCGAAATCTCAACGTCTTTGATCTTAATTTTTTCCGTGCAAACCAAGGCAAGACTCCACTCCACCGATATTGGCGACATCGTCATCGGTTTGTCGTGGGTGCCGGGCTCCCTGTCTAACCCATTTTTTGTTGTTCTCTCTCTTTTTTTGTTTTGTTCCTCGCTTTTTGTTTACGTTTGCTAATTGTTTTGATTTTATTGAATTTCATTGAGTGCCGCCTGCCAGAGACGAGGACTGAAAACCGAAATAAAATTGAAAATGCCTCATTATATACATATATGTACTGCTGGTACATAGAAGCGACTCGGCTGCCTGGGCTTTTCCACTTCCAGTCGCTATTCTGAGCTGCCTGTGGCATGTTGCTGCAGTTTCTGTCGCGTCTGGTGGACCTCGTTGCCGGCAGTCGCGCCATGATCCCAGCCGTCCTCGGGCCAAATGCGGAGAGCCCGGCTCCGAGTGCCGCGGCCAGCGAGTTGGCATCCGAAATAGCCAACTTTGTGAGTCGATTGGCTAGTAATCCGGCTATTGGATCGAGTTATCACCGGACTATTAATAGTTCACAGTTCATTGATCAGCCCACGTCTTATCACCAGCGAGTTAACAGTGAAAATCGACTTGGGGCCGAGGCTTGCTAAGTCAATTAATTAATTTATGGCCCGCCTGTGCGGGGCAATCGTTGAGAAACAATCTGCCGAATCCGCCCCCGGCCACAGCCCCATAGAGCCAAAAAGGCCAAACCTCCGATCGATTTCCAATGTAAACAATTTGTGCAAGCCGGCTCTCCATCTTCGAGATACAGGGTGTCGCAAGTCCCATACGGATCTGTCTCCACATCCCTCCACTCAGATCCATCAAATTTCGAGTGTTTGTGACCCAATCAGATCCATTAAGCAGAGTATTGGTGACCCATTCATGCTGAATTGTGTTGACAGGCTTTGTTTAATGACATCATCACCGATCTGTGTTCTGTTTTATTTGATTCGAAATTGTTGAGGCACTAAATAGAGTAATTCAAGGTCTCCCCCCATTCAATGTCCGACGTAATGAGCTTGGAGCTGGGGTGTTTATTTATAACAGTGTGATTTAAGGCAAGTCAGTTGTTTAATTTGATTAAAAGTCCATGATTCAATGGGGATTTTTGCTTAAATGTGCATTGAGTCAAACTTCCTTGAAGACCTGCGTCAATCAATGTAGTTACGTGCTTCAATGAACATCGGATGGTTAAGAAAACCTTTTCTACATTTAAATATATTATTTAGTTTCAAGCTTCTTAACTTTATTAAAAAACTGTGCTTAAAACTATACTTTCTATAAGTTTTTGGAACATCTTAAATATATTTTAGGTTTTGAAGTTTCAAGCATTTCTCAAAGTATCTTAATGAAATCACTCAATGCAATTATCAATCCGCCATGCTCTATGCAATGGGCAAAAGCTCTCAAAGCCGAAAGTAGATTAATTAAAGAACGAAATCAATTAAGAAATTGCCTCACCCTGTACATGGCTCAGATGTTGTATATACACAACGCTAAAACCCGTGCCTGCCATATCTGATGAGCGTGAAGAGTCAGCGTCTCTGACAGCCGATTGTGCTGCGACTGTGAAACTGGAGCAGCTGTTTAGAGCCCCTGCTCCAGTTCCCCTCGAAGCTCCCCCAAAACTCCCACTCCGCAGCCCCCTGGGACTGCATTTTCATTCATTGGGTGGGATGCAGACGTGGACATGCCCCAGAAGAGGTTCGGAGCCGCTATCTCGTGGCCAGAGATCGGCACTTGCAGAAAATGGAATCCACTTTGAGGGGACACTTGCCTATAAAATTAAATTGTCTGATTAATATTTCATAAAAAAAAGGAAGAGACTCTAAAAATTAATTCAAAATAATTATTATTATTAAATTTACAAAATTTCAACTACAAATTTCCCACCGTGCAATAATAGAGTCGGAGGCAGAACCCAAAAACGGAAAGTGAATGCACGGTGCACGCGTTTCGATCTGGGAATTGGGAGTTACAAGTCCATGCCTGGGTGCTTTCGTGCTTTCTGGGATGGGATTGGATGGGATGGGATGGTATGGTATGTGGGAGCTGGTTAGCTCGGTTCCGTAGCATCGTCATCATCATTATCATCATCAACGAAGTCGTCGGTCGATTGTATCAATTCAATTGGACGCAGCAGGTGATTAAAAATTGGTTAGAGCCACAAAATTATCAATTTGAGATCGTTGATTGCCCCGTGGCTGTTGTTTCTTCCCTCCATCCATGGCTACCTGTGTGGTTGTCTCTTTTGTGTTGTTTGTGGTTTCCAATACCTTCGGGAGGCTGGCTTGGAGCCAAAATACCCATAGTTGAGTCGTTTTATTTGATTTGTGTTCGATTGGATTTTAATTTGTAAAGTGGAGGCTAATTAGAGCGTCGATCATTTCTATGAGTTTCACTTTTCAGCGCTTGGGATTGGGAATTGGGACTTGGAAACGGGGTGGAGCTGGATATGGAGATGGATGGCAATGGGGAACCTTGGCCTCGCGTGGGCTTGTTTACATCCAGCTTGAGGTATCCCACTGATTTTTACCCCGATGTCCTACTTTTTAAGGTCACCTCTTGGCTGGGCAGCGATGGAGCGGATAATCTGCAGAAGTTTTCACAGTTGCAATGGGACAACGAATCGCAGCTGAGGACCCAAGAGCAGGAGTTTGAAAAGTACTACTTCATAGCAATGGTGAGTGAAGAAAACTTGATTATAATAGCTGCGAAATCGATGTTAACCCACTTAACCCACAGAAACATCTGGCCAAGGGACGCGATCTACATGCCGCCGCCCTCAAGGTGTCCGTTTTGAACGAGAGCGCCAACAACCTGAAGACCGCCTTGGATCAGTTTGCACAGAAACTGGAGCTGGCCCACGAGCGCTACGAGGCGGCTGCCCGTCTGCTTCACCTGCTAACCCAACACCAGCGGGAGACAGCGGCCCGCGAGGAGCTGCAGCGGCTGGCCGATCAGCTGGGCGCCTCGGCGCTGTTGGAGAAGCACTGGCCGGCGATGCGGAAGAGCCACTCCCTGCCGGCGGCCAGCAGCACACCCGCTGGCGCCGCCGGCAAGAGGGTGAGCTACCGCTGCAGTTCGGCCAGTGGCAGCTCCTTCGAGGGCGGACCCTCCAGCAGCAGCTGCAGCTGCTGGCGAGAGAGCCGCAACCTGGACGACATGGACCAGATGGAGGAGGAAGAGGAGCTGGATCGCGGCTGTGACGGCGGCGAAGGAGAGGAGCAGCAGTCCAAGATTGCCGACTCCGGCGTGGGCGTCTGCGACAACTGCGAGCGCAACCCGAAGCTGGCCAGGATCTGCTCCTGCCAGAGTCTCAACGAAAAAAGGTAAGTTTTTTAATTAAAAATACCAAAACAAATTTTAATATAATCTTACTAACTTTTCAGTCACGATGAGCTTATGGAGGACGAGTGCTTCGACCGGCCGTCCAAGCGCTACATGGACATGCACTCGCCCATGGAGGCGAATGCCCATCTGCAGTGCCATGGGTCCAGTTTGGAGCTGCCCAAGCTGGAGGAGCTGAGCTGCCTGGATCCCAAGATACAAAAGTAAGTCCGCTATCCCTTCTCCAGTGGTTGAATCCTAGCTGACTATCCTCAATCTCCATCCAGAACGCTTCTATTGATCATGCGCGAAATGATTGGTACCGAACGCGACTACGTGCGCTCCCTGTACTACGTGATCGAGAACTATATAGACGAACTGCTGCGCGAGGACATACCACAGCCGCTGCGGGGACAGCGCAATGTGATCTTCGGCAACATCGAGAAGATCTTCGAGTTCCACAACTCGCACTTTCTGGGCGAACTGGAGCGGTACGAGCTGAACCCGTTGAAGGTCGGAGCTGCCTTCCTGGAAATGGAGTCCAAGTTCTATCTGTATGCGCTCTACAACAAGAACAAGCCCAAGAGCGACACCTTGCTGAGCGAGTACGGCAGCTCCTTCTTCAAGCCCAAGCAGATCCAGCTCCAGGACAAACTGGATCTGGCCTCCTACCTCCTGAAGCCAGTCCAGCGGATGGGCAAGTACGCCCTGCTGCTCCAGCAACTGGTCAAGGCCTGTCGCAGTGTCGAAGGCGCCGCTCTGCAAGAGATTGCCGCGGATGTCGAGGAGCTGCAGCGAGCGGAGGAGATGGTCAAGTTCCAGCTGCGGCATGGAAATGATCTGCTGGCCATGGACTCACTACGCGACTGCGATGTCAATGTCAAGGAGCAGGGCCGATTGTTGCGCCAGAACGAGTTCCTCGTGTGGCAAGGACGCGGCGGCAAGAAGACGCTGCGCCAGGTGTTCCTTTTCGAGGAACTGGTGCTCTTCAGTAAGGCGCGGCGCTTTCCCGACCACAAGGTACACATTATTACTCAAATAAATTCAATAATATTTATTACAAAGGCATCACAAAGGAGAAGAACATAATTCTTGATATTTAAAAAAGTAGTAAAAGTTTTTTGTAATACCAAAATGGCAAAGTTCGATCCTCATGTTGGACAAATTACTAAGTTTAGGGTCATTTTGCTTCAAATTAATGAATATTTCCTTTACTTATATATTATATACACAAAAAGGCGACCTTTGAGAGGCTCAAGGTACCAAGTAATCTTTACAAAAATGAATGACCTGCTTACCTAGTTCCTTGCTTAATCCCAAACAGAATCTGGACATTTACATCTACAAGAACAGCATCAAGACCTCGGATATAGGACTGACAGCGCACACCGGCGACTCGGCCACCAAGTTCGAGATATGGTTCCGCAAACGCAAGCCGGATGACACCTGGATGCTGCAGTGCATGTCGGAGGACATCAAGAACTCCTGGACTGAGGAGATCTCCAAACTGCTCTGGAAGCAGGCGAAACGAAACCGAGGTGGGTAATATCGGGAGAATATACAAATTATGCAAAATCTGCTAATAAGCTATGTTACTTTTTCAGAGGTTCGTCTGGCGGAGATGTCCTCGATGGGCATAGGCAGCAAGCCCTGCCTTGACATTCGGCCCAGCAACAACCAGATCAGCGATCGCTCCATTCCCCTGGCGCAGTTGAACAAGAGTATGTTTTGGGCATCCAAAAAGAAAACTTGCGTGTTAATCCTTTACTTTTGTCATCCTACCCACAGCTCCTAAGCTGCGTCACTCGGAGCCCGGCAAGGGCAGCATGCGGCGGCCCAATTCCCTAATCTCGGAGAGCTCTCTGTCCAGCGGAACTAGCACGACAAGCGGCTCCTCCATCAGCGGCGCCTCGTCCTCGGGCCACCACGACGGAGGCGGTCGGCACAGCTTGCACTTTGGCAAGCTGCCGGGACCACACAACACCAGTTCTGCCAATAGCTGCAGTGCCACCCTGGAGCTGATCAACGAGACGCAGGCCCTGAAGCTGGGCAAGTCCCCCAGTGGGGGAGGGATCAAGGGCTCGGAGACCGTCGACGCCGAGGGGGGCAGTAGTTCCGGTCTTGCAGCTGGAGCCGGAACCGGAACCGGAAAAGTACAAGGACTCGGGAGCAGCAAACGACACCACAAACGATCGACCACCATTGTCAGCCAGCTGTCCATGGGTATTGAGCTTGAACTGAGCTACTTCTTCTAGACGCACCCCGTAGCTTGTAGTTGATCCCTGTACATATATATTCTCGAAGAACCCCCAGTATTACTGTATATAATCTCACCACCAACACCAACACCTAACCCGTAATCCGTAATCCGTGCCTGACGCGTGCTGCATGTTGTTGTTCTATGTTGTATGTTGTTGCCGCTGTTGCTATCTGTTCTCATCCAATATATGTATGTAAATATCTCCATCCAGAGAGCGGCATTGTCTCCGACATGTTCGTCACCCCGGACCAGGAGCCGTCAGCGGCGGAGAGCAGCCGGAGCAGCTGGTCCACGTCCACGTCGGCCACGGCATCAGCAGCGTCCACGTCCAGTGCCTCCACGGTGATCCTGCGGCGCTATCGCTCCTACGCGCATGCGGCGGAGTCCGCCAGTCCAGACGGCGGCAAATAGAACGAGAGGGAGCTCCTGGAGCGAGAGCAGCGAATCTAGGATTAGTAAACCCCATTTATAGCTTTAGCAGAACGGTTTCACCATCGGATCCAGATAGAAGCATTATACGATCGATCGCTAATTTTATTTCATTATTTTTGTTATTTATTATTTATTACCATCTACTCGTATATTTCCGTTAAATTGTCATAACCGGTGCATTTGATTTGGCCCAGAAACCTGGTTGAAATGGTTGAATTCAGCGTGTCAATTGTCGAAGCCTATTTCATACATAAAGAACCCCAGTCCACACAATCGAAAGATCCACACACCACCCACAGGCACCACCAGTGCCCAGCATATCTGAATCGAAGTTCATTACGTACAGTTAGTTGATATGTAACCTAAGTGCCTACATTTAAATAATGGTAAACGAAAGTAAAAAATAAATCTACGATATACAAGTGTATCTTTAAATAGTTGTAAGCGAAAACTTAAATTCAATAAATGTTGCTTCAATGTACACAACGCAAGCTCAATTTGAAAAGCCCGCCAAACCGGACTGCGGACACTTCTATTTTTAGCCCCCTTACGATTCCCAAGTGCTGCTTCTGCACAGTCTTGGTATAAATAGGGGAAACTTGCTTGGATACAGTCTCTGGATGATGAAATCTTTACTACCCGAACCATCGTGTGGGCCTTTGCCAATTTTGGTAAAGGGACGTAATTCTGATTCAGTTAAAATTTTGATTTTGCTTTTTCTGTTACAATTTAATGAGTTTTCGTATAAAAATATAGTTTTGCCTAGTTTACTTTAGGATATTTAATTAACCGCCATGCAAGGTAGATATGAACAGTACGTTGTCTTTTGGCTGCAATTCGTAGTCCAGTTCACCCTGAAAGGAGAATTATTTAAGATTCCTTTCGTAAGTATCTTGGAGAGCCCACTCACCAGCAGTTCCCAGTCTGTGTCATTTATTAAAACCAAAATTCCTGGTCGCCTGAAGAGAAACCAAAATGAGCAACAGGTTCATAAATATGCAGATTTTTGGGCCACTTACACAGTGTCTCCTTGAAGGAAGAGTTCCGGTCGTTCAGTTAGGATGTTAGCATGCATCCACTTTAGCAGGTTGGCAATTGTCCCTTCAAAAAGTAAATAATTAATGACAAATTGTAAACATTATGTTACGTTCGATTTATACTCACATTTCTGGTTGCCATCCAGGGCGAGCTCACGGCGCTTGATGTTGCCAAAAAGTAGCTCCGCTCCTGCACTGTGTTTTAGTTATAAAAACATAATAAATATTATTTAAACAGCCATAATTACCTAAATTCCAATATTATTTTTAATTCCGGCATGATGTGTTCCGTTCCCATATGTTCCATGTAAATAAATACGACCACTCCGAAAATACTCAACAACACCTCAGGTGCCAAATAATACTAGAATCCTCCATCGGTCTGGCCACACTAAAACATACTCCCAAAACTTTAAAGTTTTCCCCAGAATTATAGAAATTCCCAGAAAGATAACAGTTTAAATTTAATTTCTACAGCCCAAGAGACCAAGCTCATAATTTAGAAAACAAAGGGATTATTTTTTTTATTTTCTTTTGCGAAATAAAAACCTAAACCCGGCTCAAACACAATTACATAAAACTAAATTCCTAAAACTTTAAAAACAAAAATTACTGGAAAATATATCGAAACAAAATGAATTCCAAAGAATTTACTTTCGGCGAGGGCATTGACTTTGTACTAAATCAAATCTCCATTAGTTCCGAAGATCGACAGACCTTTCAGGAAGATGCTCAGCAAATCGAGAATCAGTTCGTGCGAGCGATCTCTCGCCAAGATCCCTTTTTCGCCAGGGCTTGCCGAGGCCTCAGCTTGACAGGAAGCAATCTAAATAAAGTGAAGATAAATCTGCCGGATGAATTCGACATGCTGACCAAGATGGAGCTGCCGTGTGATATGCAACCAGTTCCAGTGGCAGGAAATCCCAGCTTTGTTCACCTCCGGGTTGGTGGTGACAATGTTCCCCTTCACCTAGTGGATCGCTT
>JAEIIH010031603.1:0-15059 GCA_018904745.1 Drosophila orosa
TGTTCTTGCTGGCCACCTTGGCCACTCGATCCAAGGTGAGCTTTGAGGCGAATATGATCTTGGGCTTGGACAGGTTGATGGCATGATCGACCTCGCGATCCGAGTAGGTCACGTTAAGAGGAGCCACCGTGGCGCCCACTGCAAAGCCGGCGAACATGGCCAGCGCAAAGTTAACGCTGTTCTCGCTGGACAGACCGATGACGTCGTTCTGTTTCACGCCCAGTTTCTGGAGAATGTAGGCCAGCCGGATAATGGACTTGTGCATATAGCTGGCCGTGTACTCCATACCATTGACAGCATCCACCAGCATCGTTCGGTCACCAAAGGTTTTGTACATATCTAGGACGTACTGGCCCAGGGATCTGGAGTTCTGGCCGTCCTGGGCAGTCACAGGACCGCCGTACACGATGTTACCCGGTAGGAGAGTCGAACTCATCTTATAACTGAAAAGAAAGACAAGTAAAGCTTCTTATCTACCAGAATACTAATCAACCTTTTGGAACTCTTTGGATCCCAGTGTCTATCTAATCGGACTCGGCCTGCAGATGTTTTACCGAAACCCAGGTTCGATCAATGTTAACATTGTAAGCACTATCTTTTCATGATTTTTATATTAACCTGCCCACGTTGCTAAGATCGAAGTTCTCAGAAGATTAGGGACCTTACATATCTCGAATTCCATGCCCGGATTCACAGTTGATTTTTTGGCAGGTTAAGGTCAAACCTAATCTACAATTATGTTGGGCGTAATTTCCCCTGAGGTCCGCTTACTGTTTCTTTTTCTAGATCACAACTCCTGGACGATGCGTGCGGTAGCGGCTTCGGTGGGAAACTGGCAGCACTTTCTTCGACAGAGGATCAAACATCGCGATGCGTTTATGCTAAGATTAGATTAACAAAAGTGATAAGACCTCCAGTGGGGAGAGAATGGGCAGCTGTTATGTTTAAAAAGCTTTGCTCGATGTGGCAGCACAAAATCATATCAAGTGTCGGTCTGGCAACGGCGAGTGTTTATTTTTATTTATGTGCGTTACTTTTTAGTTTGTAGGGTATATAGATACGTGGAAGCCTTTACTTATATATGTGATTTTCTTTTAATATGAAATAATTCAATATAAATATATATATAAATATATATTTTTCGGTCATGTTATATGTATGTACTGTAATAATTAATTGTAATACTTGGCAATGAACATATTAATAACCTGAACGTGTCATAAGTATGTTTGAAGACTCACGATAGCAGCGCACATCCGAGTCGCTGCCGATCGAGCTGATTCTTAAGACTCATCGGAGTCGAGTAATAGCGCAAATATAGGAAATATGCCAGAGACCAATACTTAGTTGTTGATATTCTTGGGCGTGGAGCAGAAGCCCCATTCCGTCGTTGTCGTTGTCGTAGAACTGCTCAAGATAAACGTAATCAGCGTAGTATTTTCGATCGCACGTCCGTTTAGTGGCTAATACATATCTCGCTTTTGATAGGTGCGGTGCCAAAATTTTAGGGTGACACGCCCTACCGTACCCACACTGCGCAACCAGTAACCTCCAGAGCTACACTATGTCCGCCTCTAAGGCCCAGAAGTTCTACAAGCTGGATATCAACCGGACGGAATGGGAGATCCCGGAAATGTACCAGAACCTGCAGCCCGTAGGTTCCGGCGCCTACGGCCAGGTGTCGAAGGCATTGGTGCGGGGCACCAACATGCATGTGGCCATCAAGAAGCTGGCCCGCCCCTTCCAGTCCGCCGTGCACGCCAAGCGGACGTACAGGGAGCTCAGGCTGCTGAAGCACATGGATCATGAAAACGTAATAGGACTGCTGGACATATTCCATCCGCATCCCGCGAACGCGTCGCTGGAGAACTTCCAGCAAGTCTACCTGGTCACGCATTTGATGGACGCTGACCTGAACAACATCATACGAATGCAGCACCTGTCGGACGACCATGTTCAGTTTCTCGTCTACCAGATTCTCCGGGGACTGAAGTACATCCACAGCGCCGGAGTGATTCACCGCGATCTGAAGCCCTCGAACATAGCCGTGAACGAAGACTGTGAGCTGCGCATACTGGACTTCGGTCTGGCGCGTCCCACGGAGAACGAGATGACCGGCTATGTGGCCACGCGATGGTACCGGGCGCCCGAGATCATGCTCAACTGGATGCACTACAACCAGACGGTGGACATCTGGTCGGTGGGCTGCATCATGGCCGAGCTGATCACCAGGCGCACTCTCTTCCCGGGCACCGACCACATTCACCAGCTCAATCTGATCATGGAAATGCTGGGCACGCCGCCGGCCGACTTCATGAAGAAGATCTCCTCGGAGAGTGCCCGCTCCTACATTCAGTCACTGCCGCCCATGAAGAGGCGTAGCTTCAAGAAGGTGTTCGAGAACGCCAATCCGTTGGCCATCGATCTGCTGGAGAAGATGCTCGAGTTGGACGCCGAAAAGCGGATCACCGCCGAGGAGGCATTGGCTCATCCGTACCTCGAGAAGTACGCGGAGCCCAGCGATGAGCAGACCTCGCCGCCCTACGATCACAGCTTCGAGGACATGGATCTGCCGGTGGACAAGTGGAAGGAGCTGATCTTCAAGGAGGTGACCAACTTCAAGCCACCGCCGTCGTTTGCCCAGGTTCTAAAGGATGTAAAGTAAGATGCGATCCGCCCAACAAGGACTTAAAGTATTAAACAGGAAGTTTGTTTTTATAGCGAGATATAAATGTATGTTGACTTATCTTTTTATTTTGTAAATGCTTTTACCATGTTTGTGTTATGGCCACTAATACTGTAAATTGTACAATAAATTCGTTATTAAAAAGTACATAAATGTTTCCACACGTCATGAAATTACATTAATGACTGATCGATGGGAGTTTGTTTATATCCGAAATCGTTTTCTTTGTCTGCGTTAAAGTAATCAGTTTTCGTATTATTTTTATCTGTTATCAAGAGATCCCTTATCTTAGACTGGTCAATTCCGGTCATAAAGAGAGTTAAATGACACATGGATTCTATATGTACTAACTGAAGATAAGAATTTTCTTGGTAGAAGGGGTACTGCATTAGGCTTTGAATTGTCGAACCTTAAAGTATCTTTTCCTCCGCAAAAAATTATAAAAGAAATGGCTGGTTTCACGAGAGTAAGAGTGAATGCGACCGAGTGGGTAATTCCGGATATATATGAGATTGTTGGTCCCCTGGGAGCCGGCTCCTACGGGCAGGTGGCCAAAGCGAGACTACATAACAGCTCCAGACATGTGGCCATGAAAAGATTGCTGCAACCGTTCGATTCGTCGGAGCATGCCAAGCGAGTCTATCGCGAGATCCGCCTTCTCAAGCACATGGACCATGTCAACGTGATCAGCCTCCTGGACACCTTCCATCCGCCCTCGCCGAATCCCAACCCCACAATATATGACTTTCAGCAAGTATATCTGGTGACTCACCTGATGAACGAGGACTTGCATACCTTTACGCGAAGAGTTGAGCTGAACGACTACGGGGTGAAGGATATCCTGTACCAGATCTTGAGGGGCATTAAGTACATACATAGCGCCGGAGTTTTGCATCGCGATCTGAAGCCCGGGAACATAGCCATAAATGACAACCTGGAGATACGCATTTTAGATTTCGGCATGGCCAGGGTGTCCGCCGACGATATGACCGACCATGTGGGAACACTGTGGTACCGTGCTCCTGAGCTTCTTTTCTGCTGGGATAAATACACAAAAGCTATTGATATGTGGTCGGTGGGTTGCATTCTGGCAGAACTTATCTTGGGCCGTGCTCTCTTCCCCAGTACGCATTTAGTGCATCAACTAGAACTCGTGCTCAACTTTATGGGCGCCCCCTCGGCAGAGTTCATCAACGGAATCGGAGATAATGGTGCCCGCCAATACGTGGAACGTTACCCCTATCCGGAAAAAATCAGTTTCCAGAAGAGGTTCCCAGATGTCGATCCCTTGGCTATCGACTTGATGGAGAAAATGCTGGAGATGATACCTGATAAACGAATTACGGCCGACGAGGCAATGAACCATCCTTATCTGAGGGATTTCATTGAACCGTACCACCATCGTGAGGATTTCGCCCCGGCGTACGATCAAAACTTTGAGAACATGGACATGAGCATAAATTGCTGGAAGGAGCTAATTCTCAATGAAATTAGAAATTTCAGTCCACCGTTATTTTACGCTAGGGTTTTGAACCAATTGTACAGGTAGACTTTGTACAGAAAACTTACAAAAATAAACATTGTGTTGTATAAAAATTAAAAATAAACTTGTATAAATTTTTAACAGAAATTAATCAAAGTATTTTGGTTTGCATGTACCTTTTTGGAGGGAAAGTACAGATATTTTTGAAGATTTAACATTTGCGGGAAGTCCCCAAAAAGTCAAGTGAAAGATAACAGTTCTTGGAGTACGAGTACCCTTAACAAATTAACTCGATCTGGCAACACGGATGACAGCTGACTGGGCTTATCTACCGGTTGCTTTTGTTGTTGTTTTAAATAAAAATACAAGAAGTAATGTTAAGCCTGCGAACATCATTAAAAAAATGCCTTTCGGCTCGCAGAAGGAGCATCTCTGCTCTATACATAACGGGTGACAAGGCCAACGAAAACTACGTTACCCTGCAGCCTTACCTTGATTTCAAGGAGACCTTTAGCGACAGCGAATCTTTGGAGCGAAGCATCACCGGTCGGGGCTTGAACATTCGAGTGGAAAGCGTGCTGGGCAAGTACCAGAGGTACCAGACGCACCACAACCAACTGGCAAAGGTGGCAGACGAACGGGAGACGGTAACCAAACGGCTAAGGGAGCTGACCAAGGCTGGAGCCGACGCAGAGCAGCTAGAGGAGCTCAAGGAGCGTGGAAAGTCGTTGCGCAACGACTTGAAGGCACTGAAGCAGGCACTGTATCCCATAGAAGATGACTTCATACATGAATACCTGCACCTGCCGAATCGCCTGCATGCCCAGTGTCCCACTAATGACGAGGAAAAGCTGCTATATCGCCACAGCCTGCCCAGCTCTGAAACGGAACCCAAGAATCGCTCTCATTTAGAAAGCACGGATCTCGTACACTTTATGGACAACAACCGGTACTACTTGATGGAGCAGGCTGCTCACTTTGACGTCAACGCCATGCAGTCCCTTGCCCGCTATTTCGTGAAGCACGGTGACTTCATTCAAACCGCCAATCCGGACTTTGTGCGCTGCGTTCTCCTGGAGGCAAATGCTACGCCCATGGACGACTATTATATGGTGCGGGAGGAGCATCTGCAAAACAAGATCAACACAGCCTACCTGACGGGAGGAGCCTCCTTCGAGAGCTATCTGGGCGCCATGACCAAGTTGTGCGTATATCCCTCCGTCCTGCCGTTGCGCCATGTCTGCTGTGGTCGCAGCTACAGTCGAGCGGAAGCGAAGCTATATGGTCCCAATCCCAGTCTCTACACGGCAACGCAGACGAATGCAGTGCAGAGCTTTGTGGCCACACAAACAGCCGACGAAGCGGACGCCGAAATGGAGCAGATTTTAAATCTGGCCATAGACTTTTACAAAGCCCTGGATATTCCCTTTCGGATTGCGTACGCACCAGCAGCCACGCTCACTCCGGCTGAGAGCCTGCGAGCCGTCATCGAAGTGTATGCCCCATCGCTGCAGCGTTACGTTTGCGTGGGAAGGATCAGCAACTACGGAGATTTCGTCTCCAAGCGAATCCTGTTTAGCACGCGACGTGAGAAGCAGTACGATTTCCTACACCTGGTCG
Source organism: Drosophila orosa (assembly GCA_018904745.1). Classification (NCBI taxonomy): domain Eukaryota; kingdom Metazoa; phylum Arthropoda; class Insecta; order Diptera; family Drosophilidae; genus Drosophila; species Drosophila orosa. The sequence continues at coordinate 5,790 of JAEIIH010031603.1, forward strand.
GAGGACCCGTCCTCTACACCTCGCGACTGATAGCAGCTCTCCTGGAGCACGGCGTAAGCCTGGCAGACTGCCAGCTTCCGGGGACCCCAGCCAGCCAGGACGCAGCCCAAAAGCGGGGTCTGCAGCAGTTCAAGGACCTCTTCGCGTAGAAAACAATCTTTTTTTCGGTTGTGTGTTGTGTTGAGTGTCCTTAAGTCTAACAATAAGTAAACGTTAAGTTTTACATACAATTATTTACAAACTAGTGTAATCTCATGGTGCGCCGGGGGCTGCAGTTACTCGTTAGTCGTTGCACTTGATCTGCTGCTTGGCAAAGCTCCTGCGGAAGTTCTCGCACTTGGGTGTTGTGAAGGTGAAGACGTTCCTGGAGTCGTCTAGGACGGAATTTGGACTGGACCGCGGCACCCTCAGCACATATGTGGTGTTGTACTTGAGTTTGCTAAACTCCAGCGGGTCCCTCTGCAAGCACAAGGTCAGAGCAGACAGTTAATATTGATTAATTCGAATTTACATGGTTAATATTTTCTGTTGAGTGTATAATCTACACCTAGGCTTTAGCCCATTCCCTCTCGCCCACTGGCCCTCGATTTGATTGGCATTTCGCCACGTACTGGCCGTTGTTCAGGCATGTTTTCCGTGTCAAACGAAGGAAACATGAGTTCGCCTTATTAACAAATCCCCCACGGTCAACGATGTTCCATCGATTCGCCCTTGCATGGTGGTCCAGCCGATCGGCACGAACCAAGAGCCAGCAGTTCGACGTGTGGCTCGTGGCTCCCATCACCACTGCCATGACGGGTATTACTTACTTTGGCTCGAATCGCCCGGAACTCACGCTGCTCGCAGTTCGTCTCCTGAGGACACAGTTCATAGACCCTGCAATCGGCATGTAGTTTCTGGATTTTGGCAAATTGTTTACTTTATAATTACTTCTCCTTGTGTGGCTGGAAGCCCAGAATCTGCACAATCATGCCGTACTTCCGGTTCAGCCGGAAACGTACTTCATAGGCCGCCTCGGCCTCCGTTGTCCGGTTCGCTATGGTTAGCGAAACCTCATTGAGGCCAGCTGCTGCTGTCGCCAGTCGTTCCGTGCTGCTGCTGCTGGAGCTAATGGTGCCAATGTGATGGTACCTGCGCTTGTACCCGCTCCCAGAACATTGGAGCGCTGCGAACGGCTCCAGCGAGTGGAGCGTTGTGTTGAATAGCAGCGACCTCTTGTCGGACTTGAGGCGCCGGGATCCAATGTACGAGATGGCCTGCACCTGTATGTAATATGAGGAGTTTGGCAGCAGCTTCTTGATCTCGAATTGGTGGGTCTGCAAGTAACGCCAGCTGATAAAGATGATGCTTCGCTTTTTTTGGGCTACTCACGTCCTTAACGTAGGTATCCAGGGTGATCATCGAGGCCTCCGCACTGTTCACATACAGCGACCAACTGATCTTGTACTTTTCCACGGGCAGATTTGACTTGGAGGGGCACCACACCAGCTTCACGTTCATGTACCGACCGTCGAACTCCTTTGCAACGATCTGGGAGTCGTTCGGGGCCTTGGGTGGCTTGGGGTCTGAGGGGTATTTACGTTTCAAGCAATTATCTTTTGGACTTGGTAGGATTTTCTAATTTAAATTGCATCTTTATGTTCTTGAAATGAAAGCAAGGAGAAGTCTCCCCATACTGCCTTACAATTTGTTGCAATAAAGCGTAAGGCAATTCTAATTTTTAGGTCAACCTCCCGCTTACTAATTGATTTAATTAATTTATTAATCTTTCTACTTACTGCCCGTCGAGGGGAAGGCATCGCTGTGCTGTGAGTATCCGCGGAAGCCAAGGGCATTTACAGCCGCCACCCGGACCTCATACCAGCGACCAGGCCGCATGTGAAAGAAGATGTAGGTGCTGTGGAGGAAATATAAAGAATAGATAGATACTAAGATCGGTTATAGAGTTCAACCTACTGCTTGCTGTGTCCAATGTTCTCCTCCATGATCTTCTCCACCTTCTGCCACTGCCAGGGACCGAGTTTGCGGGGCGCAAAGTGCCGTCCGATGTGAGAGCGCACCTCCACGTGAAAATAGTAGACCAGCAGCGAGGACTCGATCTTCAGCTCCACGCCATGACCACGGGACCTCTTGAAGTACAGGATCTTGGGAATCGGAGGCAACTGCGTGTTGTTCCTCACGCCCAGGGGCTCCACGCACATGGGGCCGCAGCTGGAGGCGCAGCACTTTTGCACCTCGGGGCACTCATGGTCGTACTGGCAGTTGTCCAGGCAGGAGAGCCTCAGACGCGTCTGCCTTCCGATCTTGGGACAGCTGCCTGCTCTGGGGCCCAGCAACAAGTCCTGGATGCACTGGTCCAGGCACTGTTCGCGTTCGCTGATCGAAGGCTCCCCGCCGCATCTCGCCAAGCACTGCAGCTCCAGAATTTTATCCTTGACATCGTTGCTATCCCGGAACCAGTGTGCCACCCTCTGCCTTTGCAGCTGGTTGAACGTGGATGAGGAGGAGGAGGAGGAGGAAGCTGAGAATGAGGTGGTGCCGGAGGACCACTGGCCTAGTAGGAGCAGCGCCAGCAGCGCCGCTTGCATGCTGCCCATTCGAACCGATCCGATCCTCGGTGTGTGCAATCTGCAAATGATCATCATGCGTCAGGTGATCAGCTCTGCTCTCGGTTTCTGGACATTCCGATTCCGTGCGTTCGTAATTTGTGCCGATCATCAGCAGCAGCCGCCCGTTGATTATGCTGAAGGATCGCCCGCTCTGTTCGCTCTGTTCTGTCCCCGTTCTGATCCCAATGCTTCTGATGTTCGATCGCGGTGAGAACCGAACCGGTTTCACCCATTTTGCATGACCAACTAACTAATCATTCCTCGCAGTTGTGTGCCGCCCCGTCTCGGTCCCCGCCACGGCCCCCAAGTCGAGGCAATGAAAATGCAAAAAAATACATAAATGTATCTCAAGTGCTTGACAGGACTTCAAAGCGCGCATCATAGTGCGTGCCACAAGAGCATTGGACGGACGGACGGGCGATATCTTTGCTCCAAAGATGACTCCCTGATGCCCTACATTCGATATGCCATTTTCTATAATTCGTTTGGCCTAATTATGCATTAGTTATGCAGAGTACAGCAGGACTTTATTGGGAATTCTAGTTTAAGCCATTGAATCTACTCTGCAAATTTAAACTACTGAAATAATATTAGGTTTCGGTCCTTCCACCATTCTTTGAGTGTAGTAATCTTCGCACCTTTCCTAATACCAGCTTTAACTCTTTCCAGCATTATTTTGCATCGCCAATTTCTCGGAAGCCCTGCTGCCTCTCAAAACCCTTCTCAACTGTTTACCCTGGCTATGAGCAATGTGCTCGCCGCGATTCCATGTAGGGTATTTAGCACGCAAATGGGAAACTAATGTTTTATGGTATGGTCGATGGTCGTCGGTTTATGCTGTTTTTGTTGCTGTTTGACTGCGTGTGAATGTGCAGGCAGCGAAAACAAAATCGAGAAAAATACGACTACGACGAATGTGCGAGAGCTGCAAGTGGATGTCACCACATCCACAGCCACATCCACAGGGGCAGCATCAGCAGCAGCAGCACCACCACCACCACCACCAGCAGCAGCTTCATCAGATCACATCACAGAAGCCTAGCCAGCAGATGCCGCACATACCAAGGCGATACAGACACTCTGGGAGCAGTCGAGTGGAGAAGTGGTGCAGTGGCAGCCAGGAGGCAGATGCCGTGCCGTGGCTCCCATATACCCCACAGTTGGAGTCAGAAAGGTAGGACTGTATCCTTCTTAAAATATAAATCAAATAAAAGGCTAACTCCTGGAAAAAGAAGTTGGTAAGTGTTCTGAACTTCGTTTACTTGGAAATGGTTATTAGTATTTTAAGAAAAAGTCTGCAGGTTATTAGAACTTAACCAAATTCCTATTGCCTTGACCGCCGCTGTCACGGACTGCTACTCCGACTGGGATGCGATCGACTCGGGGGCGAAGGAGGAGCCTGTGATGCCAGGAGAGAGGGGGTGCAGGGACTGACTGGCCCGGGGCGGCCTAACTGAGGGACATTAAGCGACAAATGAATGTGCGCGACGATCGACGCAAGAAGATGAAGCGGCGACTGCGACGATCACTAAGAGCAGACGAGATGAAATGCACCAAGTTCCGCGGAACGAAAAATTTGCAACAAAATTGGGCAGTAAAGCGTCGGCAATGCTGGGGTTTCGTGGATCGTGGATCGGCGAATCGGGGAACGGGATGGAGATATAGATGGCGATGGCGATGGCGATGGGGATGGGGATGGGGATGGGTATGCAGCAGCATGCGGATCGCGACCACGACTCTTCCAGATGAATGGGTTCTGCGGCTGACGCTGATGAGACAGTCGCGCCGAGGATCGCAGCCAAGCTGGCTGCCGTTGCGTAGAGGCGATTAATTGCTTTTAACGATTCAAAAATTCAAAATTACTTGTTATGCTTCCACGCACACAAAGGCGGAAAGGCACTTGGCGAGCACATATAGCACACAGAAGCGATGCACCGAGCAAATATTTCTTCTAATATTTCAAAAAGATTATACTGGGGATTCGAGAATTTTAAAACATTTTGTTTATGAAAAATCATATGTATACAAACATTTTCATCACTCTAGGAATTGAGAAAAATCCCTAACGATAGGAGTAAGAAGTAAGTCAAGTAAAAGGATTTATATATTGGGTTTCCATTAAAAAATACTTTAAAGATTTTGTCAAAAGCAAAAGCAAGCTTAGCTAATTAGGTATTTGAGCCATCGGTACAGTACCAACTCCTTTGTACCTTTTATTCCAATTGAAACCTCGTATTATCCCTTGAAATTACTTATTTTGAAGGTAAAAAATACAAAGATTCCACAAAAGCACTTCATATAGTCAGCACATTTTTTCGCAGTGCATGCACAGGGGAGTTGTTAAGCAGGGCAGCACAGATGGAGCTGGGTATGAGGTTGACGATGAGGGGCACTAAGATCCGGATCGATTTCGTCGTTGACGTCGTTGCTGTGATAAATCGTTGGTGGTTGCTGCCGTTGCTTTTGTTTCGCCTCCCGTTGCAGCTCCTCCTCCACGTCCACCTTCATTTCCATCTCCATCCTCCAGCTGCCCCCGTTCCCCCTTTACTCCGCTCGGGACTTAGTACAATAGCAAAAGCACGAGGCCCGGCGACAATGGCCAGCAGCGGACCAGGCAGTGCAGACCCAACAACAGCAACTGCGAGGCGACCTCAAAGCAGCAGCAGCAGCAGCAACTGTGTGTAATATGATGCAAATCGTTTAACACTTTGACCAACAGCAGCAACGTCATCGCATTGTTGCCTCGGCTTCGGCCCAAGTGCATCGGTGGTGAAAAAAAAAAATATAAAACAAAAAATAATATAAATAAAAGTTAACGTTCAAAGAGGGCAAACTCCGGCCGGAGGAGTAGGAGAAGTGTGTAACAAAACACCCCGAAGGAGAGAAGGCGAGGTCGAGCCACCATCAATTTCGGGTGCAGAAAGATCAAATTGAGAAGTTCGACGATCTGTGCTGGGAAGAAGGGTTCCATTATCGGCCACGATCATTGCTGAATCACAGTTAACCGTAATGTAAATATTCACTGATTGTTTACTGTGGCGAAATAAAAGATATCGTGCCCGTTCCCTTCTCAAATGGCAGCGGGAAAGCATGAAAATAAAATGTGAGTCAGAGAGAAGTCAGCGTTTTGAAAAGTAACTTCTCATCAATAATTGGGCATGAAATGCAACGATTATTTTCTAGTTGAGATTAGGATTAAAATAAGTGAAATTAGTCAATATACACCTATTAATTAACTACAAAATTCAATTTATAAAATAGTTGGCAACCTTTCCTGTTCTCTGCTATTTTCAAGGATTTCAAGAAGAATTCTTATGGAAGTCTATACCTAATAATAGATCATCTGACTGGATCCTTCTTTAAGAAGACCTTCAGAAATGTGAGAGTATGATGTAGAGGTTGTTCCCAAAAAAGGTTATTTTTCGTTCTATTCATATGAGATTCCACTTGTTAGGAGCTCGGGTTCGGTCTTTATGTTGTCAAGTGGCCGTGTGCCGGGATCGTATTATGCCATTTAAGTCCAAATGGAAGCCCATTTATGGGGTTCAAGCACCCAGCTGGGCATGAGCACAAGCTTGAGCTCAACCGGAGCGCATCCGAGTAGGATGTGGAAGCGCTGTCCGTGGCGGTGTCGTGTTCTATGTCAGGTTCTACAGCTGAACCTGAAGCCTTTCTCAAGGTCCAGCGATTACATTTCCCGTATGCACATTCATAGTTGTACTTCCGATGCGTAGGTAGTATCAAGTATAGAAAGAGAATATGATAGAATGATCCTCAGATAACTGAGGAAAATTCGGATCTATGGAAATCAACATTAGAAAAGCCGTGGGAGAATTGTAATTGTAAGGAGTATCTGAGTACAGAAAGATTATTTTATATTATAAATAGACCTATTTGGTGATCTTATCCCCGTATGCACACTCATAGTTGTACTACCGATTCGTAGATAGTGTCAAGTATAGTAAGAGACTATGAAAGATAGAGTTATCTGAGGATAATCTGGATCTATGGGAATGGTTCGGAAATCAAAATAAGAAATGCTTTGAATAAATTAAATCTATGACGATTTTTGGTATGTGAGTACAGAAAGGTTACATTATATTATAAATAAACCTATTAAGTGATATTATCCTAAATTACTTAAATCGAATTCAGAATTAAAAGAATACATTTAATAATCAAATATCCCTGTTAACGGTCTAGTCTTAACATTTATGCATAAACTATTTATCTGAACTCAAAACTAACTAGAATCTCTGATTCTCTACCATTTTCATATTACCGTTTAACATATTTATATTACAAAATATATTTTTACCCAAAATAACTTATTTTGACTACTTCTTCCACAGCATCTATTCTTATTAGACTCTCCAAACTCAATCCCAAGACAATCAGTTTTCTCAGTGTTCTATAGGCTTCATTCCGATTTTAATGGCAAACGAAAAGGCCGGTGCCTCAAGTGTCCGGCGTAGAGAGCTTTCCCGTGTGACCACTGCAGTGGTGCGGCATGTCACCCGTTACCCATCGGCAATCCGCTCCGCCGCTGGCACCCCGCCCGCATCATCCTTACGCATCCGCAATTAGCACGAAGGCAATCTCATTTTACGCCGACGGAATCGCACAAATGGCGAGTAGTGCGAAGCATTTATAGGTACTCACAATAATGGAAACACTTTCGGGGAAACACTTTCGGATGCACTGGCTCCACTCCGCGATCTGCGCGGTCCGCGTTCCGCTATCCGCGATCTCGGACACCTACGCAGCTAGAGCGCCTTCTTTGATGATTGCCTGCTGCCACTTTAATTCTTAATTCGCCGCCCTGGTCCGATTTCCGCTCCTGAGAACTTGGAGCTAGGAGCTTGGAGCTTGGAGCTGCGAATTTGGAACCCAATCCCAAACCGAACCGAACCGAAGCGAAACCGAAAATGAAGTGGGAGCTCTTTTCGTGCGACCGTTGCTGCAGCCGCCAAGTGACACACTGAACGGCCTGCAGGGCTCCCATTCCATTCCCAGTCTCCTGCTCCGTTCGCCGCTCTCTCAGGCAGGCAGCGCACACTGGTCAATGTGGCTGATCTGGTGGTGGTGAATAAATATCCATTAATTGGGGCCCAAATTTTAGAAAAGTTTTGTTAGGGTAAGTCTAAATCTAGGCTATACATTTGTATACGCCTGCAACGTATTATTATTTTAGGGAAAAGTGTAATAAATAATATACATATTCTTGATCAGCATGTACATAGATAAAAATAAGGTACAATTTTTTCCCAAATTTTTAAATTATAAATCAAAATTGAATTTCTTTAAATTTTAAAATTAATATGCTGGTTTGTCAACCTTTTAAAAACTAGCACAGATAAACTAATTTTTTTGGCTTAGCTATTACATGTGAAAAACTTTGTGAAAAACCAAAAAATTATCATATTCAAATATTAATTTGAAGCCCCAATACTTCCCATATCTTTGGACATTGGTGGTAGATAAAAACTAAAAAGCTAATGATTGCCTACCGACATACTTATGTAAATATTTTGTACATATTTAAATTCACCAAACGCCAAACCAATAATTCTACTTCATTTTTCTAAAATCTAAAATAAAAAAAAAACCTTTAAAATGTTCAAAAATTAAAATAAATATATTACAAAAATTGGTTTCATAACCTAGTAAAAACCAACACAAAAACAAGAAATTCATGAATTTTTAAGATTAATTAAGAAATTAGTTAAGATTACAAATTCGGCTCCCTAATCTAATTGCAAATTGCAAGAATATACTTTCCGGAATTGGCTTCTTTTCTTGTACCTTTTAGAATATATACACCATAAATATTTGTATTTTAATTGTTTAAAACCAAAACTTTGAACTATAAAATGAATTTCCTTTTATATTTATATTTATTAGTTTTATATTATATTATTATTATTATATTATATTATATTTAGTTTTCCAGTATACAAATATTGAAGAACAAATTTAGTAAAAACATTACAACAATTGGTTTGAAGCTAGACCCAGTTAGAAATTATAGCGGTTGGTGCTTCAATGTTGCGAGGTGGGTCCCCTGTGTTGTGTGCTTACGCCCAAGAATTTAAAACCTAACCCACATTAATGCCTGGTAATACAACAAAAATTGTTTAAATAGATTGTCCATTCTCGTTTTGTATAGTTATTTGAGCCAAATTTTGAAATATGACTTAAATGAAGCAAAACGGGTAATTTTGCCCACTGTGCAGTGCTCCACTTGCTCTCTGGCCCTCTCTTTTGCTCTCGCGGTCCGTGTGCGTGCCAAAACAGAGATCGCGCTGCTATCTCGCTTGCTCTGCCTTTCTACTACGATGCCGCGCCTCCCTTGTTTTCATTCAAAATTTCATTAAAGGATGCATATACTCACACGCATACTCCCACTCCCACACACTCACACGCCGGTCTGCTGTTTTGCATGCACCAATTACTTTATTTTCGTGATTACATATGAATTTACACTGTGATTACAACGGGAACCTGGAAACAGATGAGGTTCTGATCGCTGGCATCCTTGGACTCCCACAGCATGCTGCCCCTCATCTGCAACAGAGAGAAAGTATATCAGTTGTATTAAGATTTATATTTGAAATGGATAAATCAGACTTGTATACCAAGTTACAGCATCCTTAGTTGG